>VCJN01001169.1:0-191564 GCA_006384855.1 Tetraselmis striata | reverse complement strand
ATTTGTTGTGGGAGGGGAAGTTGCAGCTGGCTGTTGCGCGTTGTAGCCGTCTGTTGACGGGATTCTGGCCTTAGCGCGAGCCCACCTGGAGCTCCTTCTTGGATATCCTCCCATCGGCCGGCCCCTCGTTGTACACCTGCGCCACAGCAGCAGGGTCAGCCCTGCAGCCTGCCACGTGGCGCGGATGCTCTGATGTTGCAGCCGCTGCGGATGCGGTACCTCGCACGCGGTCAACATCTTCTGGACCCCACTGTGCCCAATGCGCCATGTTATGGTGCCAGTGCGGTGCCGCTCCTGCAGCTGCATGAGCCTGAGGAACCCTTTCAGCTCCTTGAAGTCGACGTAGCCGTCGCGGTTGGCATCGATTGTGTTGAACGCCTGTGTTAGAGGGTAGTGCGCCGCAGGGAAAGGGGCGAATGACAGCGCATCAAATTACCCGACCCAACACCACCACTACTCGTACCTACGCTCTGCACCATTCCCTGCGGCGCCTCCGTGCTCTTCTCACTCATCAAGCCCTTGCTTCACCTTTGCTACATATAGTGTGCGAGGGGGAGGAAGGGGGGGGGGGGGGGTCACCTGCTGCAGGGGCGCGTTCCTTCCTGATGATCAGACTTTCAAACTGCTCGTAGGTGAGGCCATCCTTGTGCTGATTGCAGAAATGGCGGTTGCCCGCAGGCATGTGTCAGCGGTACTGACTGAGGAATGGAAGCGGGCAATGCATGGCCGCCTTTCCCCCAGTCAGCAGCGCCCCAGCCCTCACCAGCCTATAATCGTGTTCCGAGAAGAAGCCCTCTGGGGATGTGAGCTCGCGCGCAAAGCGGGCCACGTTCTTCGCCGACACCTGCCCAGAACACACCTTTCCACATAAGAGGGCCAAAGCTGAAGGCCGTCGATGCTTGTCTGCATGCCAGAACTACGGAAGGGGGGGGGGGGGGGGGGGGCACCCTCTGGCTGTTGTCGGCATCTAGGCGGTCGAAGACTGCGCGGATTTCCCGGCGGCGCTTCCGCCCGACGCGCGAGGCAGGACGGGAGTGCTTGTCCCCGTCCACCTCCGCCTCGGCCGGCAGTCGGCACGGCAGAATTCGACAGCGCTCCATGATGGCCGACACCTCGTCCGCCGCCGCCAGCAGGCTTTGTCCCTGCAGGCTCGCCCGAGCGTGACTGGGCCGCCGATTGGTCTGCCCCCCCTTCCGGCAGCTGCCCGCTGCTCACTTTGCGGATTGACCATCGGCCGCAGGGGACAGCGAGGACCGCGAGGTTGGTTAGGCGGCGCGTCGACCTAGGCTGTGCCAGACGTGAAAGCCCGGACCTACTGGCAGCGAGACGAGCCCTATATCGCGAGTCGCCAGCGACCATATTCATATAACAAGGTGCCCACTAAAACGGCCGTGGACGAGACGCTGCAAGGGTTACCAGTCCGTCCCGGGGGGCGGGAAAAAAAGCGACCAGCATGCAGATTACGCCCGCCGAGGATCTCTTTATTATCTTTTTGGTTACAGGAGAGCGTCAGAGAACGCACGCAAAGTACATTTTCTTTATCGATTCCTTTTTTCCCCGCCGAGGATCTCTTTATCGATTCCTTATTTCCCACTCCCGGGCCGGGACAGGACTGGCACTAGTGAAACCCTTGCAAGCGTCCTCTACGACGGCCGTTAAGGCAGCGATGCAGTTACGGAAAGCCCTTAGTTACGGTAGGCGAATCTCCGTTATCGATTCCGGCTGCAGTGACACTACCCCTATAGTGAATATCGGACCCCCCAACAACCCCCAACTGTTCACCGCGGATTTTCGTTCCCGGGGGTACCGGTACTGTGGGTTCACCATGATTTTCGTTCCTGTTGCAATCAGCAAATCGGGAATCACTAAAACCAGGAATTTCTAACAAGGAATTCACGAGAAAACCGTAATTCCGGAATATCCTGGGAATTCCCAACACCCTCTGTTGGGATTCCCTCATTCCCGCCGGGAATGGACACCTCTGACCGTGCGCTACAGGTACTGTACTCTGACCGTGTACGGTGCAGTGGGCCAGCGCCGCGACAGTGGGCGCGCGCGTTACTTAGCCGATGTACTGTATACAGTACAGGGTAATTACTACAAAAGCGCAAGCAAACAGAAAGTATCGCCAAGTACTGGGTACTCGTACCAAGCGGGTAGGTTTTGGTAGGTTCACTTGGCCCGCGAGCTTTCAATTAATATCCCGGTACGAGTTTATAACATAGAATGCAAGTACCCGAAAGTATCACGAAGAACTAGGAAGATAAAGATGCACGATGCATGGCAGCACCAGATCTTTCCTGGAATCTATCCAGTGATTGGCGGGCGGCTGGCCTAGATTCGACTGTGATTCGTCTCCGTCAGTACTGCTCAGGTGCCAGGTTGTCGGGGCGCTCGTGGCGAGGTACCGCGCCTGTCGGAAAACGGCATCACAAGCACCCGCACAAAGCCTCAAAACACACGCCAAACAGCTTACTCCATCACCCGCACCAGTCAATCCGTGTCCCCCTCCTCACCTCCCTCTTCCCGTTTCCCTCACGATGGCTTCCGCGGTGAGTGGGCCGCACCAGTCCGCCTCGCATGCCGTGTCGATACCGTTGTGCCGGGGTCGGCCCACCTGCGCCCCAACGATCTCCCCATCAACGACCATCAGGTTTCGATCCACTTCTCCGCTCGACAAAGCAGGCCACCGTGGTTCCGTCCCAATCCAGTCCAGAAAGCGTCGCGTTTTCACTTGTCGAATGTCGCGCGTTCGCCCACTCAGACTTTGACGCCCTCTATCGGGAAGTCCGTATTTCCGAAGCTCCGGCGCCGCTGATTTTCTCACACGTGCGCCCTGTTCGTGCTTTAGGGCCTAGCGTTTCGCCTCACTTGGTGGGCAGCTTCCCGATAGCCGCGAGTCGATGCTAATAACGCCGTGTTGATTCGCAGATGACCACCGTCGCCCTCTTCGGCGGTAAGAAGGCGCCCCGGCCAAGAAGGCCACCCCGGCCAAGAAGGCCACCCCGGCCAAGAAGGCCCCCCCAGCCCGCAAGACCGGCAAGGGCACCCCTCCCGCCCGCAAGACCGTGCGCGACCGCGGCCGGCTGGTGGGGCAGCGACTCCAGCCTCGGGCAGTTCTACGGACCTGAGCGCGGCCTGTGGCTCGGTGAGTTAGCAGCAACATTTCGACTGCACTGCTGCCCTTAAGCTCCTTACGAAGCCCTATGATGTTGGGCGCGTCTTTTCCTGCCAAGTTCATACAAGGGTTACATGAAACCTTATTGTATTCACGCGCGAGCGACATGTGAAGGGATTTCTACATGGTGAGTCAAAGCAGTTAGTCTCGCGGACTATCGGAAATGATTAGCTGTACCGGAACGTCCGGAGTTTTTCATCGACAGAGCAATAGAAAGGAGCAGTAGTTTCGTAGTTGTACGTGTACCGGTACTTGCATCTGATTACACTATTGTGGGTTAGTATTTCCTATTCCTCAGTTGCCTCTGGGTGACGAGAAATGGCGCTCAGCGGTTGCAACAGTTTTTGTACACGAGAGAGTACATACTCACCTGTGGTTTGGCTTTGTAGGACCTCTGTCCCCGGAGCCCCCGACCTACCTGAATGGTGAGTTTGCCGGTGATTACGGCTGGGACACTGCCGGCCTGTCCTCCGACCCCGAGACCTTCAAGCGGTACCGCGAGATCGAGCTCCAGCACTGCCGCTGGGCCATGCTGGGTGCGCTGGGCTGCTTGACCTGAGCTGCTGGCGAAATATGGCGGCGTCAGCTTCGGCGAGCCCGTGTGGTTCAAGGCTGGCGGTCAGATCTTTGCTGACGGCGGCCTGGACTACCTCGGCAACGAGGGCCTCATCCACGCCCAGTCCATCCTGGCTGTCCTGGGCGTGCAGGTCATCCTGATGGGCCTGATTGAGGGGTACCGCGTGAATGGCGGCCCCCTGGGCGAGGACCTCGACCGCAACTACCCCGGCGGTGCCTCCTTCGACCCCCTGGGCCTGGCCGACGACCCCGAGACCTTCGCTGAGCTGAAGGTGAAGGAGATCAAGAACGGACGGCTCGCGATGTTCTCCATGTTTGGCTTCTTCGTGCAGGCCATCGTGACGGGCAAGGGCCCCGTGGAGAACTGGGCTGAGCACATTGCTGACCCCTACAACGCGAACGCTTTCGAGCTGTATGCCACCAAGTTCACTCCCGGCAACTAAGCCGCTAGCACGAACACTAGCCTAGTCATGCAGTACCAGTGTACTGCCATTTAATCTTGATATATTTCGCAAGGAAACTGCGTTCCAATTTCTTGTGGCATGCAGGGGGTGTGTGGTCATATGATTGGGTGCTGTGTGCATGCTGCATGCTTTCGACATGTTTCTGTTTGTAAGGGCCGGGTTGCCAGATGCGCCAGGCAGATAAGGCCAGATGCATGATGTGGTATGCGTGAAACAGTAAGTGTGCGGGGGGGGGGGGGGGGGGGGGGGGGGGGGGAGTTCAGAAATGGGTTGCAAGCTCTCAGGCGCACATTGTGCATGGACAAGGTACAGCACGTTGGTACCTGTGTATGCCATTATTCTATACCCATAGTCAAATCCACAATCCTTTTAATCTATATAATACTACATTTCCGAATCCACTGTTTAATTTCTCTATTCTGTCTGTGGGGTCAACAGAAAGAATAATGATATGTGCAGTCTCTATCTAGGCGAAGGCTACAGTATGAGAATAACGTTTCTTCATTTTCACTTGCTGCTGTCCATATCTTTGTGCAAGAGTAGGTCGTAGAGGACACACATTTGGCTCATCATATGCCTGCTGAATATGTGCATTCCCTGCGACGAAGGTTGATGCGGTGGCGGTGCCTCGGACGGCAAATAATGAAAATCAAGCTATAACAAGGGCTTGTATCCCACAGTCTGCAGGTGTTGGGCGTAGGCCTACATGCATCGCCGTCATGCAACAACCCCGCAAAGCGCTAACTACATCAGCGGGCGGAACTGTTGCCCCACAATACGGCAATGGAAGAAGGGTGTTGTAGCGGAAAGTGAGAATCCACAGTAGGCTTTGTTGTTCGCAGAAAATCTGCTGCTGATGCCCGAGAGTACAAGAAAGATAATCATGACCGAGTGTGGACATATCACGCAAGTAAGAGTACAAGTAAGAATACATGTGAGTACAAGTAAGATCATCATCACGGCAAAGTATATACATGTAACACAGACCATGGATTGTGGTGGTGGCCATTCACTACCTGGTACCATCCCTCCGCCCCTCTATAGTTCACTGCGTGTCAGCACGCAATATTGCGCATGCACATGGCAGAGGCACCAGATGGTTTGAGAACCCGCAACACTTAGAAACTATTACGCATATACTGAATGACTCTGGATATATTGATATATCCGTCCATGCTGCTAATAAAAACTGAGCGCCCACTTCTCATTCTGGCCCTTGCTGCTCCACCGCAGCTGCCACTCGAGCCTGGATAATCTTCACCACCATCTGGTCGATGCCTGAGGGAGGCAGATACGGATGGGGGACAGCCGCCATCAGCACTCCATGCCTGCGCCAGTCGTGCATGGACACCATGAACCGACAAGTGGGAAGACGTCTCACCGATAGGGTCGGCCACGGTGCATTTGATGCCAGGGAAGGCCTCCTTTGCCTCCTCCACCAGCGCTGGAATGTCGGTCTGGATATGGCGTCCCCTGACATGGTGTGAATTGGCGCGCGAACATGTTTCAGAGGGAATGTTTCAGAAGCACAACCCGGGTCTCACCCATGTCAGCCAAGCTGGCAGACTGCCTGTGCACGGCGGCAGTACCAGGGCGGCTGCTGCACCTCCCCATATCCAGGCCAAAGTGATTGACACAGTTAGCTCATCGGCGACCCCCTAGTTTAGCAGGCTTCCGATATACCTGGACAGGAAGTACGGCGCGATGACCACCTCCGTGGCGCCTCGCGCCACGCACTTCTCCACCGCCTGCATGATGGACGGCTCCGCGATTTCCATGTGCGCGATTTCCACGATCTTGTGGTCGCTGCAGAGCTGAAACACCTCCCCAAACTGCTCCAGCATCTCATTGGACGCCTGCCTGCGCGAGCCGTGGTCCACTATGACGACCGCCACGTCGGAGAGGTCGCTACGTGGCGGCCGCCCCGCCGGCGCGCCCGCCGACTGCTCCGCCGCCTCCGTGGATGCCGTGCTCGCGGCCGCGCGAGTGAGCCCTCGTTCCAGCGTCAGCCTATGGCCACTCCGACGGCGAGGCCTTCCACACATATGGGAGAAAATCTCCCTGCAGGGAGAGGCTGCACTGGGCTGCCGCACTAGCTGGGCGCCTGGTGCGAGGGAAGAAGACACGGAGAGGGTGAGCTGCGGCAGCATGCTCCCGTCCGGTGGCGCACAGCGCCGTACTGCCTGCTGAGGGTGAAGTTGGTTGGCCAGCTGTTTTGCCACGGTGTGTGCACCGGGGGGCTGGCACAGTAGAGAACGGAGGGCGCAAGGAGGTTGGAAGCGTTGCCCTGCGGTATCTGGCAGAAATGACGCAACTCTGCCAGGCAGGAGGCAGCAGGGCGTGGGTATCAGTGAACTGCTAGGCCCGAGTTGAGGCGGGCGACGACGAACATACGGGTGTAAATAATAAATCACTGCCTTCGGAGCGATATCACGTGACTGGGGGCCGAGACTGGAAGGGGCGACGACGACGCCGGCATACCATCACAGATATATCACGCGATGTAGTCGCTAGTCGCTATGTGAGTAGATTGTTGCAGAATTGAATTAGAGTTAAAATCGAATCGATAATCAATAATAAGCCTGATGTAAGCCTGATATTAAGCCTAATAATAATATAAGCCCGCTTACTTCACTCGCCTAATGTCCGAACGATATAACGTGAACTATAACGTTCGTTCGCCACATCCGCGAAAGATGCCTTTGTGGTTAGACGAGTACCCCGTTAAGTCGTTCGCTTCGTATGCGGTTGGCTCAGTGTTCGATTCCCGGCGGCGGTGATGGTTATAAACCTCACTGCTATCTCCGCCCCGGGTTTCGGACATCTGTGTCCATGCCAGGTGCGGGGTTAGCGGTGCGGGGGCTTGGCAGGTAAGTGCCGTTGTACTTACCTGCTTACTTCACTCGCCTAATGTCCGAACGATATAACGTGAACTATCACGTTCGTTCGCCACATCCGCGAAAGATAATATATAAGCCTGATATGCTGCCAGCGGGTCATGTTACTCATATATTATTATGCTTTGTAAAAACAATTATTGATATCAGCAAGCCAAAGCAATCGTGTTCGATACGGTCCTCCCTCCCGTACGCGAGAAGTCCCGGGATCGACTCCTGGTAGTCGATGTATTTCGGCAATATCGTCCTGGCGTGTCCTGGGTTTATCCGGTTGATGCATTAACGACTAGCCCTTCGGGATTGGAAGGGGGCAATGGTCTACGGGCTAATATGCCAGACCTACGACTGCAGTTTGCGCAAGAGGTAAAGTGTTGGGGCGGCTTCGTCCGATGTCCCGGGGCGAACTTTACCTTTACGGTACCCTCACCTGCTGTAGCGCCCATCATCATGCACAGCGTCCGCATTTCATTTATTGCGAGTACTCGCTATAGCATTTCAAATTTTAGTAGGTGTCATTTCACACCTTAATTGTAAAACTTTAATGTAGCATACATTTTTCCTGGTGTCAATAGTTGACAAACAGCGCCAACCTCACATTTCTAATGTGCCGTTATTTGTTTGTGACAGCAGACAATGCGATACAACAAAAATCTGCTCGAAAAGTATAAACAAGGAGAAAACGATTGAAATGCACCTCATGGCATTAAGGAATCTGATAATTGTTCGCGCGTCGGATATGTGATGAATAATATAGCGACTAATCCTTTTTTTTCCGTCCCCGGGACAGGACTGGCACCAGTGAAACCCTTGCAGCGTCTCTACGACGGCCGTTTTGGCAGCGATCCAGCTCCGGAAAGCCCTGGGTAGGCGACGCTCCGTTATAGTCATCAAGCAAATTGCCGAAGCATTCTGCAAGACTAATTGAAGGCCAGTGTTAGAATTTCCAACACTGTTGGATCACTGTCTATAACACTGCCATCAAAACACCCGGCACTGACCAGCAAGTAATACTTATAGCAGGGTTCCGGTAGGCTATAATAGCAAATACTTGCTCAATAAATAGCAATCCTTACTCAAATAGCAAGAATCGAGAAATACGCGAAAGAATTACGACGCTGTAGCATTCTGATGCTACGAGAGAAGCGGGGCCGTGTCACACCCGGCCGATATCGGAATTGCAACGCCTCGATACGAGTATCATCGAGAAATTGGGTCCTCGCGTTATCGCATTACTGAAATTAGTCCTCGCGCTATCGCGTTATTGACGACGACGGCACCGATGATTTTTCCCGCCCCAAGGCGGCTCGGGCGCCGATGATATCTCATCCCCTGTATGAAGGTACCAGTAATCCCTACAGCAGGTACTATTCTGACGGTTTTGGTACCTAATGCGAAGAATATAATCCTTAATAGTCGCAATAAGAATAATCCTTAATACAGCAGCAGCTGGCAGCAGCGGGCGGTCACTGTTGCCATTACAGGCGGGGTATCCGTACTACCTTCTGCTATATATTATGATTAATCCTTAATTACTTCGTTCGTAGTTACTCGTGGTCGCAAGGGGAGTGCTGCAAAAAAGTAATCTTTATAGCACATGCGCAAGCACCCGCCTCGTTACAGGCGGCTACCCGCCCTGTAGCGACCAGCGACTAATCAATTTCCAGCGCGTAAAGCGGCACCATTCGCACGCCCACAGGACGGCTGTTGATAAGGACGCGAGGCCTTGGAGTAGCTTGCGCTTCCACGCGCATTTTCTTTCTTCGTTTGCCCACAGCGCCCCGTGGACGACGACCACCTGCACCACGACAGCCAGCATGGTGCCGGCACTGCCAAAGTGCGACCCCCAGCGCAGTGTGTTTGTGAAGTGCCTCACTGCTGGAGGTGTCCTGCTGTCGTTGGCAGACGGATGTGCGCAGACACTGCGGTCAATGCCACTTGTTCTCTTACTCTTGCCTGCTCCTGGACATCACTGCCTGATGATCCTGCAGGCTGGTCGCGTTCGACCTCGATTGTGCGTAGCAGGCCAACTCACGCCCAGCAGCCCCGAGCCGCCCCTCCCGCGCGGCCGCGCCACCCCGCCCGCTGTCGCCCCAGTTGTGCGGCCTGTTGTGCCGACTGCCGACCTGCCGCAAGACTAAGTGACGCACTGCATTCCCCCCCCTGCGCGCGCGCGACATGGCCCCTTCCGCGCTGCCCTCTTGGTTGTAGCTACGCTGTGGTGGCCCGAGAGTGAGTCTTTTCACCCCCCCCCCCCCTAACACACACACACACACACACAGCCTTTCTTGCCTATGTGCCCCCCATCGGCGTCTGGCAGAGCATCATACAGTGAAGGGAGGGTCTTTATGCTCTGCGATGCTCCATCGCCCCTATTCCACGCCGCATCCATGACACCGCCTGCTTGCCTGGGTCGCTGTGGCGCAGTGCACAGGACGGCTGGTCCTCCCTTCCACAAGGCCCCCGAGACAGGTGTGTGCAACAGGCGACTGCTTCTGCCCGTGATCTCGGGGGGTGCAAGGCGGTGGGGCCAATGCTGTGTTCATTTTCCAATGAGGGTGTTCTTATGTGGCTGGCAATGTCGCCATCGCTGGGCAGGGGTCGTGACGGATGGATCCGGGGAGGAGGTGCAGCTGATGGGCAGCTCGCGGCGCATCCTGGCGGAGCTGGCCACCGACCCCAAGTGGGAGGACACCGCCGTCGCCTACGTCAGCCGCACAATGCGGCCTGAGTGGGCGGGGCAGTGCCTGCGGCTGATCGACGTCACGGAAGGGCTCGCCGCAGTGAGCATGGACGAGCTGGGGGAGCATAAGGAGATTTACCGCGGCAAGAAGACGGCGCACTTCCAGCGCATCCACGAACAATCTGGCATTGACTACAAGGATATGGTGCGCGGCCCCGCAGACCTCAGATGCACGCACGAACCAACAACCTTTTGGGGCAACGCGGGCACCGCGGAGCGCCGAAACACACCATGATAGCTGCAACGGGTGTATCAATGGCGTCTTCGCGTCAGATATGCTCGTAACATCATCTGGTATAATCATCCACTATACTGTGGTACTGTATCGAGTCTAATTAATAGCATGTTACTTCACACAATAGATTTACCTTTGTGGGTCTGCCAAGTACTACAAGCGCTAACAATATATTCGCTGTTTTACAACATCATGTTCAGATTTCCTCGATGTTTCTGATATGCTCTGAACAAGTAACAATTGTAGTATGCATCTTGCAATCCGTTCCAGAGGCACAGGCAGCTCCTCTAACCGGTGCCCTAGTTAGCCCATTAATGATACTGCTTCATCACTGCGTTGACGGACTGCCTGTCCGCTACCGCTAACTCAGTCGTATCGCCCACTGCTGCTCGTCCATGCAACCGGGGAAGTGCAGATGCCTGAGCTATTTTGCCCCCCCCCCCCCCCCCCCCCCCACCCCCACCCCCTGGCGGCAGATCTTCTTTGACAATGAGCGGCGCAACATCGAGGACGTGCAGCAGCTGGGCGTGACATGCGTGCACACGCCCGACGGCATGACTGACCAGGCATGGGAGGTGGGGCTGCGCCAGTTTGTGGCGGACCGCTGAGGCGCCGCGCGCTACGTGGCCTCTGGGGCCACTGGCCATGGGGATGCTTACCCTTCTGGGATGCGCCAATTGACGCACGTGGTCGTGTAGCATTCAATTCTCATTCTTTTTAATCATGGCGGGGTGTGCGGCTTTAGCTATGTTTGTTGTACGTGATGCAGCCCTGCAAACCCCGCCTTCTTGTTCCTTCACACATACCATGGTGGAGTCACTGTGTTTTCTTCCTATAGAAAAGCCTGTTAGCGTACTTGCGTACAGCCGTCATCCTACCCCCCAGTGCTTGCCCCATTTGCGGCAGCCCCCAGCTCCAAGCTCGAGGCATGCGCAATGCTTCACCATGCTGCGCGGGCTCGCTGGTGCGCAAGGTGTTCGTAGAAGACAAACAGGTGAACAACAAATGCGAGGCTGCATGTGACCATTATGATAAACCAATTTAAGCAAGATTATTACATGCGCGCCTTCTGTATTTGGATGCCCCAGATGGCTAGATGTTTGAATGCCCATTAGTTTTGCTCCCAGATTTAGCTGTTGACTCATTGTGGGTGCGGAACACATCGCCGTATACCAGTATATTATATATGTGCTTTTGTCATTATTTATATGCTGAATATTAACAACACATTTTAGTTTCATC
Source organism: Tetraselmis striata (assembly GCA_006384855.1). Classification (NCBI taxonomy): domain Eukaryota; kingdom Viridiplantae; phylum Chlorophyta; class Chlorodendrophyceae; order Chlorodendrales; family Chlorodendraceae; genus Tetraselmis; species Tetraselmis striata. Next base: position 180,232 of record VCJN01001169.1, on the reverse strand, counting down.
GTCAATAGGCGCTACATCCCGAGGTGAGGGCGGGGTGCGTTTTCTGGAATTTCTGGAAAAGTAGTTCCCTGCCACACTGGCATGATGCCTGACGATGACGAGGCGCGGCGGCGCCCGTAATGCCGTAGTAGCGACTGTACGCTATAATACTGATGTGGTACACCAGTCCACAAACGTCTTTGCACATAGAAATCCGCGCATATCCTCGCCTTGATGCTCAAGCCACGGGGCCATGGAGCCTTGTAATCCAGTGCATGCAAGCCTCCTACGCCAAGGAGGCAGCCGTTTCTCCCGGTTATCGCACTTTCTGAAGTTTTCTTCGGCAAAGATTGTTCTTCGGCAATGGCATTGTTTCGCATATGGCTTTAACCACAGAAAAATGGGCAATGAATAGGGGGCAACTGGTTGGTGGCGTAGCTACCATCCGTCGCCTATGCCCGCGAGCTGCCGGTGGTGGGTGGACGTATGCATGCGCTGTAAGACAACCGAGCTTGAGCCCAATCCATGCACGCTACCGAAGCAGTGCATGGCATTTCCATGAGAGTGTGTCAGTAGTGCCGTCGTCGTGATGGGGCCAATCATCCCACAATTTAAAAGGTTTTTTTGCATTTTGTGGTGCTGATATCATCGGCGTGCTGGCATCTTGCAAAATTTTGGGATACACGCTAAATCTGAATAGATTCGAAATATTCCAAATTTTCAGTGAGATGATTGAGTTTTCAGGTAAAGGCCAGATTCTCACCGCGGGATTTCAAATCTTATGCAGTAGGGCCGCGCCGGGCAGAATCTACCCTGCAGCCGCGAAGGCGCCAGATGCCCGGCTCGGCGCGGCCGGGCCCCCATGGCTGTGATGGGCCGATGGGGAAAGGAAGGGGGGGGGGGGGGGGTGGTCAATACATTGCCCCGCTCGCTCGACCGTATAGGTACCGTACAGGTGCCGGTACCGGAGCGCGCGATTGCTGTTCCCCATTGGAATTGGAAAGTTTGAAAGTTTTGGGTCCATTCCAGATTTTGTGCGGATATCCGGATAAACCACAATTTTGCAAAGATGCCACGTCGATATCACCACAAATAAATGCCCTTAGTAAAATACACGGCCTGCCCGCCCGACCCCCGCCAGCCAGTCCACAGACCGTCAACCTTGAATGGCCTGTCGTGGCGGATGGCGTCTCCTCACGCCACTCTTCGCCCCTTTCGCACATAGCGCCCCGCGAGCGTTCAGCATCTGGACCACGACCACGGACCACGACCGTCGGCATGGTGCCGGCACGACTGCCAAAGTATGCTTTCCTCCCCTGTTTCTTTTTAAATGCAGAGCGCATTGTGTGGCCTCCAGACGCCGAGCGCAATCGGGCATGCGCATATCTCGCTTTCTTTCTGACGGCACCCTTCGCGTGTTTGCCCCTCGACATTAATTCCCGCCGATGCTCCAGGCTGGTGGCGTTCGACCTGGATGGTGCGCAGCAGGCCAGCCCACGCCCAGCGGCGCAGCCCCAGAGCCGTTCAGTTTCACCCTGACTGATGTATTTCCCCCCAATTGACATCTGCCCAATTGCGAGGCCCGAAGCACCGACTGCCGACCTGCCGCGAGACTGAGTGCTGTGCTATCCCCACCCCCTTCCTCCTCTTCCCCGTTATCAACCCCCCCCCCCCCCCCCCCCCCCCACCCGCCTCCGCATCCTCTGCCGCGCACGTCAGCTACGCTGTGGTGGCCAGAGAGTGAGTCCCCCCCCCCCCTCTCCCCGCCCCACACACGTGCTTGCCAAATTTAAGCACGTGGCAGCACGTCTGCATGGTCGCTTCAATGAAAGAAGATGCGGCGAAATAGGTACCCCGCCACCTGTTTGCTTGCCAATACACTCTCACGCCATCGCGCCATCGCTGCAGCGCGACATCGGCGCTGAATTGTCTCCGTCTGCCCACCTGTGCCGCAGTGTATATGCTGGTTGGTCCACCCTTCCGCAAGAACCCCAAGACAGGTGGGCGTGCTGGGAGCTCGCCGCGGCAGCGCTACTAGCGGGCGCGCGGGGCTCGGAGGAGTAGAACCACTAGGCCGCTGAAGGTCACTTCGTAGGGCTTCCAGAAGCTCCGTAAGCCCCGCGAAACCGGCCTCCAGCGCGGCGATGCGGTCTTCGGCTAGGCCACTAGGGGCGTCACCGGAGTTGTCAGGCATACTGAGCCCTGACAATGCCGTGCGCAGGGCGTCGTGCTAGCGCAGGCGGATTATATCGACAAGGATCGCTTCCCCTCGCGGCACAGGTGCCGCGCGATTGCTGGTGCGTGAAGCGCAACAGCAAAAGGGATGAGCGCTATGGTCTAGACAGTTGGCTAATCCCAGAGGGCCAATGCATCAACCAGGCATACCCGGGACACGCCCGGTCGAGAATCGAACCGGGGACCGGGGATCTCTCGCGGCCACTAAACCGAGCGGCCAGACAAGCAGGAGGCATGTAAACTGCATTCGAAATCACGGACGTCGATGGCGGTTTTCGTCCTCGGACGCTCAAAGCAGCTTCTTACTATATAAGTTCGGGGACACCGACCAGGTAGTCGGTACAGCAGCAGGTCGATGCAGCTGTGGTGAATGGTGTTTCGATGGGAATTAGAAGCTGTCCAAACAAGCGTATCATCCCGAAAGCAGGCATGGTTCGAATATACAGCGAAGTTGGTAGTCGCAATCCTTGAGGACAGCGCCTAGAGCGTGTTTTTATTTTGCCCGGCGTGGGCGCCGATGATAGTCGCTACCGCCTGCGCCGATGATACTGTACTTGCAACAGTTGCGGCTCGCAGCACGTCGGCAGCACCGCAGCAGCGGGTCAGTATTACGGTACTCGTACCCCGGTACCTGTACATAGTCGCCATGAAAGCTGCAGCGATTAAAAAGAATCGGAGCAAGCCATTAAACCCATGCGGCACGCAGCAAATATAATCGCTATATAGCGCTGCGGAGGAGCGAGCACCGAGCGATAGCAGTCGCTGATTAGTCGCACGCCAACAGAACGGCCGTCGGCAAGGACGCGAGACATTCTCAGAGCAGCTTTCGCACACAGCAACCCGTGGATGACGACCGCCTGCACCACCACAGCCAGCATGGTGCCGGCACTGCCAAAGTGCGACCCCGAGCGTAGTGATGCAATAGTATTTATCGAGTGCCTCGCTGCTACAGGTGTCCTGCTGTCGGGCGCAGACGGCTGTGCGTAGGTAGACATTGCCACTAATTCTCTTCCGCCTGCCTGCTCGACGTCACTTCCTGGTGATCCTGCAGGCTGGTGGCGCTCGACCTCGATTGTGCGTAGCAGGCCAACCCACTACGTTCAGCAGCCTCGAGCCACCCGTCCCGCGCGGCCGAGCCACCTCGCCCGCTGTTGCCCCAGTTGTGCGGCTGCTTGTGCCGACTGCCGACCTGCCGCAAGACTAAGTGACGCACTGCACCCCCCCCCCCTCTCGCGACGTGGCCCTTTCCGCGCTGCCCTCTTGGTTATAGCTACGCTGTGGTGGCCCGAGAGTGAGCCCCCCCCCCCCCCCCCCCCCCCCGCATATGTTTTGCTTATGCGCCCTGCGTCGGCGTCTGGCAGAGCAACACGCAGTGAAGGGAGGGTGGGTATCACATGCCCTGCGATGCTCTGTCGCCCGCATGCATTACACCGCCGCATTACATCGCCTGCTTGCCTGGGTCGCTGTTCCGCAGTGCACAAGACGGCTGGTCCTCCCTTCCACAAGGCCCCCGAGACAGGTGCGCGCAGAGGGCGACTGCTTATGCCCGGGGGGTCATAGGGTGCAAGGCCGCGGGGACAATGACGTGTCCATCTCCCGGTGAGTCTGTTTTGGTGCGCCTGGCTGTTGTCGCGTTTGCGGGCGGGCAGGCGTCTTGACGGATGGATCCGGGGAGGAGGTGCGGCTGATGGGCAGCTCGCGGCGCATCCTGGCGGAGCTGGCCAACGACCCCAAGTGGAAGGACACCGCCATCGCGTACGTCAGCCGCACGCCGCAGCCTGAGTGGTCGCGGCAGTGCCTGCGGCTGATCGACATCGCGAAGGGCAGTGGCGCAGTGAGCATGGACGAGCTGGGAGAGCACCAGGAGATCTACGCTGGCGAGAAGACGGCGCACTTCCAGCGCATCCACGAACAATCCGGCATCGACTACAAGGATATGGTGCGCGGCCCCCAGATGTGCGAGCAAACCAACAACCTATAGCTACAGGGCGGATGCCGCAGCGCAGAGAAGCCAGCCAGGCACAATAACAAACTCAACGCGAGACAATCAAGGTTGTCCCTTATAGAAGGCCAGGGTGTGTATACGTTCAACTGGGGCCGGTGCACCCACAGCATCCCAATGCGCACGGGAACATTCATCAAACATGTCTATCACCTTCGCCTGGGTCGTGGGTCAGGAGGGCAGGGATTGATCTTATAACCAGCGCCTCCTGGCGCGGGATTTCTCCGATTCTGGGCAGCGGGACTCATCACTGTGGCAGGCTAGCGCCTACTCCGACATAACGCCCACTGCTGCTCGCCCATGCGACCCGGCAAACAAGGCGCAGGCGTCTCAGTTGTTTGCCCCCCCCCCCCCCCCCCCCGGCTTTGCGGCAGATCTTCTTCGACAATGAGCGGCGCAATGTAGTGGACATGCAGCAGCTGGGCGTGACGTGCGTGCACGCGCCCGACGGCATGACTGACGAGGCGTGGGAGATGGGGTTGCGCCAGTTTGTGGGGGACCGCTGAGCCGCCGCCCGCTGCATGGCCTCCGGCCAGGGAGATGGCTGCCTTTCCGGGATGCAAGCTCATAGATCGGTCAGCATTCAATTGCCGCTTTCTTCGGTATCACATGCTGTGGCGCCGGGCTCTTCCTTCGCCAACAACAACAGGGGGAATCTCAAGGGCGCAGGCACGAAAGCGCCGTGTGCCGGCGGTCCGTAGCCGTCAGTACTTGGCAGGGTTGGTGGTGCCCGTGGGGGCCAGGGCTAAATTAGTTTTAGACATATGAAGGATGTGGCAAGAAAAGATCAAGACAAGGGAATAGGTGCAGAAAATGTAGTTACAATGTTTAGTAGTGGCGGTTGGGACTTTGAGACATGCCAATTTCCAGCAGACGTGACGCCGTGCCCGGAGCCGCCTGGAAGTGAATTTGTGTTTGGTAGGCACCCGGGGCTGTTCCTCACAACAGCCGGTAGTGTCAGCATCTGTAATCCCCAGTGTAACAAGTCACCCTGAAACTGTGGCCTTGCCTCCCTGCACAAGCCTGCAACCCTCATGCGGACAAGATCCCCAACTCCCCTTCTGTGTAGACAATGCCTAGGCTCTGGACGTGTGCCCTTGGGGAGCAATCAAAGAGCCATGGGCGTTAAGTGATTGTCTAGTATGTGATTGTCTAGTGCTTGAGCGGAAATGGGCGCAAAGTGATAGTCTAGTACGGACCGGATGGATGGGAAAAGAACTATTCATCTGGTACATGGCATCACGTTCGGTATGGCGGCTAGGCCACACCCGAGTCAGCGGCAATAAACTTGAGGGGCAGCCCAAGTCTGAAGAGAAAGGAGGAGTGGCCTGGAAGCGACGGAGGGTGGCTCCTGGTAGCCTGAGCTGTATTACACCTTGTGTTCGCATAGCGTTTAGAGACGGAAGGCCCTGAGATTATCCGGGCGGCGGAGAGCAGCGGATTAGTGTAAAAACTTCAATTTTCAAGTTCGGCAAGGTGCAATGGACCTGTCCGGTCGCCTTGCCCTGATAAACGCTCACCGGGTCAAGCTCTACCGTGCACGCGACTACACAGAGCGTATCGGTGTCTTAGGTTCCCGCATTTCGGTTCCCGTCCTACCCAACAAAGCGCAAACGAAAATAAATAAGATTGAAATGAATACATGGCCTTTAGGGGGCTGCACGCCACGCGCTTTCCTTTGTGGACCCTATGCGGGTCCGTGCAGCAGGGCCGGAAGACAGCTGGCCTGGTTAGCATCAAAGAATATAAATCAGGAAGAAAGTTGTTACTCAAAATTTCAATTTATTTGCACGAAATGAAATGGGGCCGAGTTATAAAATAGCCTGTAGATTGACTACAGCTTTCCGATGCCGCATGCTTAGTGGCCGCCCCAGCTGCGCGCTGGTACAACCACGCCAGTGCCAGCGGCGTGTTTTCTGGGCGCACTGAGCCGGCATTCTGTCCTGTTGGGGGATGGTGAGCGCCGGGAGGGCTCGGTGCCGAGCGGTACCTGCTCCCCAGGCCGGGGCTTTGGTGGCGCTGCGCGTACGAAAGGCGCCGCCGTGCCCCGCAGCTGTCGGCCATGCCAGCGGTATTTACATGCCGGTGATCCGCAACGGCCCGGCAAGCGGCGCCTCGCGGCGCTACGCGGACCGCGCCCGGCCGGGGAATCGGCCCGCCGGTCCAGGGGTAGTAGATTAACGGTGGGGTGGGGATGCAGCCGTCTAGGAGGTAGTGGTGGCGGGTTGGGTTTAGATAATGGGGCCGGGGGTGGGGGGGGGGGGGGGGGGGCTACATGCGGATCATGCTGCCGCCGGTGCCGTCGTAGCCGCGGTCCACCGTCGTGGTGGGCGGCAGCTGCCCGGGCAGCACCTGCCCCGTGGTGGCCACCTGGTCCGACAGGCTCATCATGAGGTCGATCATGAGGCTGAGCTTCTTGGCCACGTTGCGGCTGAGGTCCTTCAGCTGGCCGTCCACCACGGTGACCTTGTTCTCCACGCCCAGAATGTCCGCCTGCAGCTCCATCATCCCCTCCGGCAGCCCGCCCCGGCCACCCTCCCCGCCCGGCCCCTTCTGCGCGTCCTTCACGCCCTGCTCCACCGCCGCCTGGTCCTTCATGAGGCGGTCGATGAGCTGCAGCAGCTCCCCGCGGTCCAGCACGCCGTCCGCGTTGGTGTCGTACTTCTCCATCAGCTCCTTCACGCCCGTGGAGCGCAGCAGCTCCTTGGCGCGCGGGTGCTTCTTGAGCACCGCCTCCAGCTCCGCCTCGTCCAGCAGCCCGTCGAGCGTCTCGCCGTCGTCTGCGTTGAGCAGGTCACGCGCCAGGCTGTGCACCGCCTGCTTGCGGCCCAGCATGCCGTTGATGCTCATCATAAACTTGCGGCCGAGGTTGACGTAGTAGTTGAGGTCCTCCTCCGTCTGGTTCTCCTTGGCCTGGCCGTAGCTGTCGTCCAGGATGGCGATGAACATGGACAGCAGGATGAAGAAGACGACGGCGAAGTAGAGGTAGAACAGGATGGGCGCCATGATGGAGTTGGCGTCCCGCAGCGCGCCGTAGTTAAAAACGCCTAGGAGCGCCTGGATAAGGCTGCCAAAGCTGTTCCCCATGCTGCGGTACTCGGCGACGTCCATGCCAAAGCACACGTAAAAGGCGGCGGAGAAGCCGATCAGAACGATGGCGGCCATGATGATGAAGAGGAAGAGGTCGACGAGCGCGCCGCTGATGGTGACGAGGATGGCGTCCATGCGCGGGACGTCGCGCAGGTACTTGAAAACCTTGAAGTAAAGAAGGAAAAAGTTGAGCGCGCTGACGTTGAGCTCCTGCGTGGCAAAGGCGCCCATGGGCACGAGGTCCACGTAGCGGATTGAGCTGCTGCTGAAGGAAAAGCCCTCCGCCATGAGCAGCGAGCCCACGCGCAGGCCGATGACAACGTACAAGATGATGAGGTTGGCCCAGTCCATCAGGTTCCAGGGGTCCTTGAAGTAGGCGGCCTTGAGCTTGACGATCTCGCGCAGCTCCTGCACCGTGAAGAAGAAGATGAAGATGCAGAACACAACCTCCAGGCCCATGACCACGCGGTCCCAGTGGCTGACGTAGCGGTGAATGCGGAAAGTAGAGGTGAAGCTGCGCGGGCGCACGCCGCCGATGGTGGGCACCTCGAAGAAGGCGCGGAAGGTGGTAAACAGGTTGAAGTTTTGGTTGAACATGCCCACATCCACCATCACTGCGCGCGTGTTGTCCTCGTCGATCCAGCCCTGCGTGCGCAGCGCGGCCACCTGCCGCCGGAACAGCTTTTTCGGGGAGCAGGTCTCCACGCACGTGCTATCGCGGTCGCCGCGGCACTTGCAGCCGCCGCACGCCAGGGCGGCCTTGTTGTTTTCGCTGGCGGGGGACATGAGGTCTAGCATGTCGGCAAAGCTCACGTACCGCAGCTGGCACGCATGCGTCTCGTCATACAGCAGGCTGCACTGGCCGACGTCCATGCCCGCCAGATAGGGCGCCAGCTCGTTATCCTCGCTGCAGCTGGCGCCCGTCACCGGGGGTGGCGGTGGGGGTGGCGCAGCGCCGGCCTGCAGCAGGCGCCTCCCGACGGGGTTGGCGGCGTCGGCGGTGGCGGTGGGTGTGGGCGTGGGCACGTCCGCGGCGTCGTCGGCGGGCGCCGTCGACAGTACGCTGCCCGGCAGCACGGGGTCCAGGCCCTGAGCCTCCCGGCAGGCGTTAATGGACTTGATCATCACCGGTCGGCACCAGCTCACGTACGCCGCGAACACATTGGGCGCGACGTTGGGGACGGTGTCCAGAGCGAAACCGTCCTGGCCGTATGTGCCGAAAGTGCCCGACTGGCCGAAGAGCGCAGTTGAGTTGATCTGGCCGGCTTTGCGGTAGGTGAAGGGCTCCGACATGTTGGCGGCCGTCACGCGCGCCAGGCCGGCGCTGCCCTCGGGGAAGATGTTGGTACGCTGGCGCGCCAAGGTGGAGTAGTCGCGCGCGCAGACGGTGTCCTGCCCCTGCACCTGCTGCAGGAAGCTGGGCACCACGCACTTGCGCGACTTGCTGCGCACCTGCCGCACCCGCACGGCGCCGATGGAGCGCGCGAAGTCGCCGCTGATGTACATCCGGTCCAGCGCATTCAGATAGTCGCCGGTGGAGGGATCCCGCAGCGGGTACAGCTTGTCCGCCAGCGTGCTGTCCAGCCAGGCGTACATGCCCTCCGTGCTGGCCACCGCCGACAGCCCCACCGACATCGACCGCCCGTGAAAGTCGTTCAGGAAGAACTGGACCTCGCCCGGCTTGCTCGCGAACGTCACCAGGCTGAACAGCGACAGGAAGATGACGTATATTATTAGGTCGCGCGCCTTTTCGTTCCCCTTGATGTAGAGCGCCGCCGAGCGCAGGGTCTGCAGGAAGCCCATCTTGCCGCCGCGCGGGGTGTGTGCCGCCGGCTTCACTTATTAGGGGGGCCTGTCGGTCCGCTGCTGCCGCCCTCGGTCCACCAGCGGCCCGCCTCAACCCGGAGCCGCCAAACCACCTCGCCGCGAGACCAACACCTTAGATCGCAGCAGAAATCAGCTTGAGTTCCCTGTGGCCGGACGGAGGTACCTGGCTTCGCTGCTCCGTCACTGCGAGGGTGGGAGGTTGCTCGCCGGCATGCGAGCGGTATTGTAGCCGGGCTGTAAGGCCCGCGTACGAATACGTACGCGCTGTAACCGCCCGTAGCCCCAGCGCTGTCACGCGCGCCTGGGGTGCGCACCGGCGCGCAGGCCACGTTGCGTCTCCCAGCGCTGATCAACCCGGACGCTGTGTGGTCGTCGTGCGTCAGCGCCTGCGGTTGCTGCTGGTGCGGTGGGTTCGGTTCTGTTTCTCGTGCGTGAGTGGCTTTGCCGCGGGCATGCAGGAGTCCGCCCCGCTGCCCGCGCCGGCATGCGCGCTGCTTTCGCCTGCCGCGGCGCGGGCCCCCGGTTGAGCCGCGCGCCCCGACCGCCAATCGGTCTGCTACTACAGCAGAGTAGGTACCCTAAACCGCTACCTGTACCACGCGCAGCAGCTGGTGCGCGGATAATCTGATGATATGCGAATGTACGCGAGTAATGTACTGTTTGCGAGTACAGTGACACCACCTCTGTAATGAATATTCGGGGCTCCTCCCCCGTTCACTTCAAGGGGGGTTCATTACAGTGTCACGGTATCCCGTACCCGTACTCATATTGTAATCAGGTTCGATGACTACGAATGAATCGTCCGCCGGGGCACTCACTGTTCACGAGCAATATTCGTACGAATTCCCTCGCGCATGAATCCTTTACTTTACTTGTTACCACTTCTTACGTATTAAGTAGGACTCGTGGTAAGTAAAGTAGCGACTAAAGTTCGCCCCGGGACCTCGGCCGAAGCCGCCCCAGCACTTCACATCTTGCGCCAACTGCAGTCGTAGGTCTGGCATAGCCCCAAGAACATTGCCTCATTCTAACCCCGAAGGGCTAATGCATCAACCGGGTAAAGTCAGGACAGTCCGCGCCGATATTGCCGAAATCCATCGACCAGGAATCGAACCCGGGACATCTCGAATACGTGGTATCCGGACTCGTGGTACAGAGCCTCGTACTTTGGTTAAGACCTTACTGACGTCCTGGAGAGTGACCCGACACGGGTAGGGTCCGTACGGTTGCATAATAATGTGTGTGTCATGCAGCAGACTCGTATGCTGTACTTGCAGACGGGCCAGACAGAGAAAGGCGGTTGCCCTTTCCAAAAGCAACGCATCTATTCATCCAGCGACTATATTCATGGCGATTACCCCGATGAGTGAGATGCCGCTATGCCTTTCGGAGCGGATGTTCTGATGCAAATGGTGATTTGCAGCGGACCCAACACATGTGCTACGATGTGTGCGGGTGGCAGTCCAACCAGTGGCAAGCCAATCCCACACATTTCTGCAGGGCTCTTAAAGTGTAAAATGACAAGGCACCAAAGTAAGGGCGCGCTGCTTGGAAAAGGCGATATAAATGAGGCGCACGCATTGGCCATACATAGCAGGCATGGCCATGCCTATTTATTTTCCTTATGCCACTGATTGAGAGCAAACCTTGCTGGCCCAGTATCGCAGCGACGAGCTCATGCAGAGCAACAGGCGCTGGGAGCTCAAGCGCAAGTGGTGACCGGCCGTACAGGATATCAAGGCGCAATGCGTCCGTCTGCAAGCGGGGCACCTAGTCGCAAAAGTAGCGGTCGCCGAACTCGCCGACGCCCGGGACGACTTGGAACCGCTCGTTCACCCTCTCATCGATCTCCGAGGTGATGAGCGTGACGCCGGGGAAGTTCTCGCAGATGCGCTGAATGCCCTCCGGAGCGGCGATGAGGTTGAGGAAGAAGATCTTGTTCTCCTCGACGCCCTTCTCCAGCAGCACCTGTGGGCATGGGAGAGCACGCGGGCGGGCAGGGAGGCAGCATTACTCCTGGGGCAGCACTGTGCCCATGCCACGGGCAACGCGTGGCAATGCATCAGCGGGACGCAGCATCAGCGGGAATGTTTTGAGGAAAAGGCCCGGGGATGCTTGCCGACAGCGCACACCTGGATGGCGCGCTGCGCGGTGTTACCCGTGCCCAGGATGGGGTCCATCAGCATCACGTAGCGGTCCGCCACGTCCATGGGCAGCTTCTCGTAGATCAGCTCGTTGCACGGCAGGTCCACGCTGGTGCCCAGCACATCCGGGCCGACGTTCGAGGTGCGGTGGATGGGGGAGATGCCCATGTCGGAGAAACGATGCGCGCCGTGCCTGCGGGAACGGCGGGCCACTGGTTGTGTGAGCATCCCGTAATTGCCAGATGTCCCCGCAAATGTGTCACAGCTTAACGAAAGTGTCAATCACCTGGCTATTGTTTGCGTCTGGGAGATTTATTGACTTTGCGTCTGGAAATAGAAACTTGTGAAGGGCGGCAGCAGCAGTGGCATCAAGCGGCGGGGCTGCGCTGACCTGTGCACCAGGATCTTGCCGATTTTGATGCCTTTGCAGCACGCCCGCAGCGCGTTCTCCATGGACTCGCCGCTGCGGATGATGGACACGCCGCACAGCTTGCGCGAAAAGTCGACGCCGACGTACGTGCTGTCCGTGGGCGTGCACACCGTCTTCTCCGAGAACGGGAGCAGCCCCAGCCCGGCCTCCACCACAAGGCGGATGAGGCGGTCCGCGTAGAACACAAAGTCGTGCTTGTGCGTGTGGCGGTCGCGGATGATGGTGTGCATGCCGCGGATCTGGTAGTTGGAGGGGATGACTTCCAGGTTGGGGAACACGCGGCGCAGGTCGTGCTGGCGCAGCTTGCTGCGGATGTGCTCCGTGATGAGGTCGATTGCCACAATGTTGTCGCCACTGCGGAGAACAAGGGGGGAGGGAAAGGGCGGGGAGGGGGGGGGGGGGGGGGGGGGGTAAGGTGTGTCTAATTCATTGCTCCCAGTCTCCTGGAAGTGCGAGTTGCCAGGCACCCATGTCGATATCCGCGGGTGCTTGTTGGTGGAATGGCTTACTAGTTCTCGATAATGCTGACACGGTGGCAATGAGTGGGCGAGCGGGCCGGGAGGAGAGGAAGGGGGGCGGGGGCGCACCGCTGCCAGGGGATGATGATGTCTGCCAGCCGCCGCGAGGGAGCCACAAATTGATCAAAGGACGGCTTGACAAACTTGGTGTATTGCTCGATCACGCCTCCGACATCGCGGCCGCGCACCGCCACATCGCGCTGGATGCTGATGGCATGGGGAGGTGGCGTGCATAGGTTTGTCACTTGCCTGCGCTGGCGGGCTGAGACCAATGGCAGCACCTCCGATACGGGCAGAAAGGGAGGCTGGGAGGGGGGGAGCACCGGCGCGCAAGCCGAACGTCGTCGTCAGTGTCTACAAAGATCTTCATGTTGAGCAGGTTGCGGATGCGCTCCATGTGCAGCACCAGGATGCCCTCAAGGATGATTACGTCCGCCGGCTCGGTGCGCTTCTTTTCCGTTGTGGACCGCGAGTGCGAGCAGAAGTCGTACACCGGCACGTCCACCGCGCGCCCAGACTGCGTCCCGGGAGAGGATGGAAGGGGATAGGCAGCGGTATGGCAGGGGTTCAGCTCCCCCTGACCCTCCCTCCTCCCCCCGGGGGCTTCCAAAGTAAGCACAGCGGCAGTCCTGACGTCGCGCCAACCGCAGCAGATGAAAACACCATGGGCCAGATCCATGCCTCTGCCTCAGCCGCTGCCCAGCGGCGGCGCACCTTGAGCTCCGAGAGGCACTCAACGATGGCGTCCTCGTCGAAGGCATCCGGTGCGTCGAAATTGTACTCTGTCAAAATCAGGCAGAGGCAAAGGCCGGGGAGGGAACGGGGGGGTTATTAGCGTCGATTGTGTCGCAGAGGGTAGAGTTCGAGCTCCTGCCGGCTGTGGCGTTTGCGGCGCACCGTTGACGTTGGCGATCTGCTCCGGTGTGAGGCCCTTGTAGAAGGAGTCCTGGCTGATGAGCACGGCGCACTGGTCGTGCAGGCGCTGCATAATCGCGTCGCACACGGTGGTCTTCCCCGATGCGGTGCCGCCCGCGACGCCAATCACGAAGCAGTGTTTTGCGCGGCCCAGCCCGGCGCTGGTCTGGCGTTGCAGCTCGTACTGCTCCTCGTTGCTGAACTGGTAGTCAAACATGGTGGCGTCGCGCGGTGTAGCACCAAAGGGGCGGCGGACAGCTCGGGGGGGGGGGGGGGGGGGGGGGGCACCGTTGGCTGAGTGGCTCGGGGCCCGGGGGATCATCCACCACGATGCTCGAGTTTCAGGAGCCTATTTTCTGGGCTAAAACAGAGTAGCAACTTTGCCGCGGTGCTGTCCGGGCGTAGGTCGCCAGTAGGTGGTGCGGATTGTCGGCGGCTTCGTCGGCTTGTGTCGGCGATCCGTCACCCTTGTCGGCGCACGCGTTTTTTCCCGCCAGCGGCGCGCAGCGGCGCGAACACGAGTTCCCTACTACCATTATCGTACGAACCGGTACCCGGGTAGCTTCCCAAGTACCGTATGGTATCTACCCGGGTACCGCCCTCGCTCAAGAGCAGCGCGACGACGCTAACGATACTGTATACGTCAGCAACCCGCCCGCAGCAACAGCCGCCGCCGCCGTACAGCATCCCTTGTCCGCTCGGGTGAGCGGTCGTCTCGTACGCGAGAGGTTCGGGTATCGATTCCTGGCCGATGTATTTTCGGCAATATCGTCCCGGCGTGTCCTGGGTTTACCCGGTTGATGCATTAGCCCTTCGGGATTCGAATGAGGCTATATGGTCTACGGGCTATGCCAGTCCTACGACTGCAGTTGGCGCAAGAGGTCAAGTGTTGGGGCGGCTTCGGCCGATGTCCCGGGGCGAACTTTGCTTTACTTTTACCTGATGTGTTTTGATGGGAACTACTAGGGTTTGGACATTCAATTTCGAAGATATAAAGTAGACGGATGACGGATGTTATTCTTGTTGGCTGCCACTGAACTTACTCGCGATTGGTAGTTGCTGCTGCACAAAACACTAGGCAGTTTGGCACTACTGGTAATAAATACAAACTTATATCGTTCCAAGTAACTATTCTCTATACCTGTTGATTTTGGTTTATGGCCACCCGCCACTTACTCGCCACAATAACTGTGACGTTTTCTGGCTTATGGCCCCGTCGAAGAGCCGACATATGGCACACATGCGGGCTATGACCCTGAGCGGGTCTCCCAAGACCTATATCCGATGCATGGGGGATGGGTTGGCACAATGCATCGGTCGCAGAAACGCGCTAAACAGTAAAGCAATATATTTTGCACTGAGGCACTGGGTGCATTGTGGTTAGGTCTAAATTAAGGTTTCGGGTCGGCAATGGGATTGATCGCTATTCCTAATGCCGGTTGGTTCATTTGTGTCAGGTCGGCAAAACACATTCCGTCCAATAATGAGGGACAAAACATAGGGGTGATGAGGGGAACATGATGACTACAAATAGTTTGTGCCGTCGGGGGCTGAAACCCCGTCCAAGCTGGGACAAAACGTCCGGGCGAGGGGAACGTGATGGTTGCAAGTAGTTTGTGCGGTCCGGGGCTAAAACCCCGTCCAAGCTGGGACAAAACATAGGATCGGCTCAAGAAGGCAATTTTGTGGAAAAGTGTACTACATAATATCATCGGTGAGCACATAATCCCCTCGACGCTCTGCCGCCTCGAGTCTCCTCTTTTCCACCGTTGCACGCTCTTGCCGCTCCTCTCCCTCGGTCATTGAAAGGTGTAGACCCGGCCACTTCTCAAAGTCATCTTGACGCAGTCTCTGAGTCTCGTCCCATGGCTTCTCTTTGAACCATGAGGTCATCCTAGATTTTGTCCCAGCGATTTCATCTTGTGGTTGTCAATGAGGACCGTCTTCAAGCTGTTGTGTGTGAACGAGCAGGTCGGATGCATCCAATCCCACCACACATAAAAGGCCGCAGCGACCTGAAGGCGTGGCAAACCGCACGAGGCGTTGATTTTTAATGCGGGTCGCTTTGTGATGTCACTCACCCGGGTTGCACCCCTCACGCACCGCCGCAGTCCCGGTTCCGGCTGTGGCGTCGACGATTGTTGTCCCGTCTGTTGCCGCCATCTTCAAGTGCTTGGAGAAGAGATGAGCGATAGGCTTTTTGGTACTAACTTGTTCACGGTCTGTCTGTTTCGTTCTTCAACTTCGCGGTGTCTTTGAAGTGGCCGAGCACAATAATGGATGTACATAACCCGGGAAGGCACAACCGGCTCAGCAACTGATGATAAAAACAAGCCGGGTACTTTCCACGAATCAAACTCAAATTGGGGATCATCGGAACGGTTGTTGTCGGCTATGATGATGGGCGGGGGTTTCCTGACGTAGACGAGGTAGTCCTCACCGTCGTCACGCAGAGAACCACAACACTTCCCACGGTAACCCGTACGACATTTCGCGATCCGAATACGATACGAATATTCTGCCCGTGTGCGCCGCGCCCATGCGCCGCGGGATCGGCGTCGCGCCGCCGGAAGTACCCACCGGGCACGGCGGGCGGCGAATCGTGTATCCACGAGCACACCCCCGTCTAGCCCACCAGCTCCCGCCCGCCCCGTAGCCCACAGGCCACCAGCCCACTAGCTCCCCCCCCAGCTCCTGCTCCCTTCGAGGGCATATGGCGATCATGGCTCGCTCGGGGCGCGTGTATGTCCCGGGACGGCGGCCGCAAGGTCCACCCTCGCGACTGCCGCCCGATTGACCACCTACCCCCATCAGGGATTCGCGTTTTGCTGACACCATACGCCTTTAGAAGGGCCAAAACCGCTCGAATAGAAAGGAAGTTTAGTCAAAAAGAAGGCATAAATAATGTACGTTTTTCCCTAGTTTGTCCGACGGAGCCTGTGCCATCGGGGCGAAGCTTATGGTTGCGGCGGCGCTCATATCGGTTGTTGCGGGGTCGCCACGAATATCACACAGCACGCCCGCCTGCGTGGCCGTAGCGGTCGCGACCCGCCCACAATCGCCGCATAAAGAGGTACTTTTGGCGCTACGCGGGCGGTTGCGGTGTCGGTGGTTGGGCTTGCTAGAGGCTAGAGCATGGGCAATGGGCCGCGAGATGTGCGCATCGCGTTGCCGCAGGTGCACACTATACTAACGGCGCGAACCGCATATCGGATCTAATAGTCGCGTAGTTTTCGGAATTTATCCCGTACGGGTTACCGCGGGAAGTGTTGTGACTGCCCATCATAATCCCGCAATCTTTGGCCCGAGTCAAGACGTGATAGAAAAGGTCCTCAGCTTGTTTCTGAACGGTTGTGATTGCGGATCCAAGCTGCTGGTCCGCGAGGTGAATGAAGAAATGGCACCCATCAAGAGCAGTGTAGACGTCGGAAAATATCCAGTCAGGATATTCAGCTGCCTGTGGGGAAATTCGGAAATCAGGTAAATGAAAGCACAGACATCTACGCACCCGGGTTGTGGGGGAAATCTTGTCTAGCGAAAGCAAACACGTCGTTGAAGTCGTCCGTGCCCCGCGCATCATTCTTCGAGTCCCATGTGTGCGAGCCAGCTCCAATAAGCGCTTCGGCAATGAAGACTGTGGCCTTTGTGGCGCGAGCATCCGACATGGCTTCCGCGACGATTTTTTTTGTCGCGCGCGGGAGCCTTGAAGTCCCCCTCCACGATACAAGTCTTGCAAAGCTCCGTGTTCAAATAGATTCTATCATCCTTGTGGACTTCTTCGCCCTTGGGCATCACCGGAAGTTCCGCAGCCAAAGGTGTTTTTATTAACCGATTTGGATTAATAGCTCACAATGAGACTTCAGAAAATATTTTTGGTTAAACCTAAAATTTGCCTTCATCGATACCCACAGCTCATCAGAAATATTCGGAGCGGAATCCGCGAGAAGCTCCATAGCACATGCACGAAGAGCAAACTCTTTGAAGGAGATGACCAAGTCCGGCAAATGGTTCTGAAGACTTGATGCAATACGCCTCACTCGTCATTCTAGTGTTGGTGGCCGCGATGTGCTCTCGAACCGGTATTGGGGTGAGGCAACCGGCGTGTTTCATGCCTCCCCCTCCCCCTTCATGCCTCCTGGGAAGAGGGGTCAGCAAGACCATGAGATCGGAGCGATGAGCACCTTTGAACAACTCATGTAAGTTTATGGGGAAGCCAATTGAGCCGAGGTCATCAACTTGGCTCGGAACTTGGTGTCTGATGGCGTCAAGGCGAGCGGCCGCTTGCTGGTCCGACACTTTGTCTACCACATCCCAATCGATGATGTGCTCCGAGAGATTTCCCCCCAGTTCCTGGCCGGTGCGTCCGGTGTCAGCAGTTGGACTGTCTCCTTGCCCTTAGCCGCACACCCCATACACGTCAATGTGTTGCTGGCACGGCACGTATGAGGGCGGCTCACAATAAGGCGGCGTGGCTCATTGCCGACACAAACGCCATTGAAATTCTCGCAGACACCCATGATGCTGAAGAAGAGTGGCCTATCGCAACCGCGTTTGCCGCTGACACATGTGCAACACGCTCACCTTTGGCGCCAATCTGCGAGGTTGACTCAAATCTGTAAGTGCTCACCCGGCGAACTCGCCCGCGCCATGTAGTGCTCTTTTGCTCCGGGGCTGTCCCTGCCACATGGTGCGCAACCTTGATAAGGCGAGACACGCCTTCTCTACACTCACACTGATTGACACTACCGACAAACGAGCCAACAACGCCATGAGTGACGAGCTACAGAAGATCCACTTAGAATGGCATGTAAACCTGTCGCGCAGTCAGCCATCGTCAAAGGCCATGACCGCACATCACATGACATCACGCGCGTCGCATCATAGAATTAACTTCACCAACCTGCCACGTGTCGACCTCGACATCGTGTCACCGCCGTGCATTCCATTCTCCCCTTGTTGAGCATCGTCTCAGTCTTTACGACCATGCTGCAACTACCCCGTTCGATGAGGCATGCAAGCTCATCCATGACATCGCGCATGCGCAAGGTCAGCTCAACTGGGTTGTGGAGAACGTACTAGGTGCAGGTTGGGTGCAAAAAGTCCGCGATGCCATTGGTGATCCGGTAATGGTACGCGCGCATGGGCTTGGCTCCACTGCGCGGGGCGACACGCTTATGTGGACCAACATTCACTCAGTCGGAGCACTTCAGGAGCACTATCAAGAGGCTATGCGGCGACCGCTGACAGTCGCGGAGCTGATCACTCAAGCGCAAGTGCCCGGGACTCGTGAGTGGACAGTACCGAGCCACCTGCCTGACATCGTGACCCCGAAGTTCGCATCTCGAAAGGGCAGCTACGCGTACCGCAGGCATGGCCCCACTCTTGGTCGAGGCATGCATGCTTCGCTGCAGCGGCGAGAATATGGAGCCAAACTGCGACATTCGTGCTGCAAGCACAGAGTTTCCGCCACACGCCCTACGCAACAACAACATGTCTAAGAACCAACGGCGCCACATGGCGGAGCCTCCATCGATGCCAACATACGTGTGTGGTTCGTCGACGCCACCACAACGGCGGATGCCGCACCTCCATCGCTAGTCAAGCGAGTGCTTCTTAGTCGAAACCTCACCTCCACCGACGAGTGGATCTTTGACACCGGCTGCACGGTGGCCATGAGCGCCCGCATGTCTAACTTCAGCACCTGCAAAACCGTCATACGGCGGTGGATCAGTGGACTAGGAGCGTAAGCCGTCGGAACGGGCACCATTCACTACATGCTGCCGGATACGCTTGGACATCCAATTCATGTCGTGTCTGACAACTACCTACATATGCCGGACCTTGCCACCCGAACAGATGGGGGCATGCAACGCCACTTCAGCGGCTAGCAAGCGCCATGGATGCTCACCGCCCCTTTCAAGTCATCTTGACTGTAGACAACCCCCGTGTCAAGCTCGGAAACAGTTTAGTGGTCCCCTTCACTACATTTGGACGGCCACATACCAGCATGAAGTCGCAAATGCATCCACATCGAGGGCAGCATCGCGTCTCCTTTGAGTTCGGCTCTACATCCGTGAGTCTTGGCTGCGCCGCAGACCGCAGCTCCCACCCACAAGCAGCTCTACTTGGCACGCGCGCATGGGGCATCTCAACGAGTGCAACACGGATGCCATGTTCAAGAATGGGGATGGGCTCACATATCCGAGTCGGATCACCGTTGTGCTTTCCACAGCACACGGCGTGCCCCGCGCGGCCCGATTTTTATGACCCACTGCACATGGGCCCCGAAAAAGCCCTTCTCCCGGCCCACGACATTGCAATGTCGGCCCACTTACAATAAAGCAATGGTTGACTATGCTCCTGGACGTTGGCTTCTGGAGTTTGCCATGACCACTGCCACTCACATCCACTACACATGGACCCTTCGCCGTGGCGTTGTGGATTTTACTCCCTACGGCTATTCATTGGCCGCGAGCCCCGTCTCGACGACTAGAAAACCGTTACGCCCTTGTGCTGTAAACTAAAATATGGAGGTACCCGGTGAATGCTAGTCATCAAATTGACTATCGTCTATTTCTCTGTCACTATATCTGAGACGTTGTTTCCGCACCGTTTATCGGGGCAGCGGGTCTCGGCTTGCGTGCATGGTACCCTGGGCGGCATTCTCTCTGCCGGTGTGCAGATGGCCAAGTCTGAAGCGTGTGCTCGACGTGCCCATTCTGCGTCTTCTCATGTTACCGCTTCCACCCCGCAGTCGTTGCAGAGGACCTTTCTGATTGTCCTTTTGTTTTGGTGATTTCCGATATCGCCTTCTGCTTCTAGCTCATGTAAATAGTTTATCGGGGCATCCCCTATCGGGGCGGATCGGTAGTGATAGCACCGCACCGGAATTGGATGACGACCACTACTGCTGATCAAAAGCATCCGCCTCAACAGCCGACTGCTGGTACTATACTGATGCTGGGGAAGTGATGATGAGATGTTATTAGTCGCTAGTAACAAATATGAACATCAATGGTGGGCGCTAAGAAATACTCTTAATTATTGATTTTTGCACCCCAGTGGGTAGCGCGGTGGAAAACTGGCGGATAATCCCTTACCGTAACTACAGAGGCCGCCCCAGGCGGCGGCATGCCCCGCGCCGGCATGTGCACGCGTACCAGTGATCAACTGGCTTTCGTCCGGGGCGCCGTTAGCAGGGTGGAGGCCCTAGTCAGATAGCGCTCAGGGCGGTGTACTCAAGCAGAGAACGAGTGGCATCAGAGCACGTTCTTTACGCCTCTGAGGAACAGCTGCAGGTGGCTCCATAGACAAGAATAGCGGTGGAATCCTGGCGACGGAGAGACTCTGCGGGCCGAGGCGGGGAGATTTAGGCAAATATTCGGAAGGGCCTGTTGTTCGGCTGTTGGACTTGCGTGGCGGCAAGGGGCGGCGCGAGGCAGCCTAATCAAGCATGGGCAGCTTGCTGCCCCCTGTGGCCTCGACGGAGGGAAGGTCCGGCCAGGACGGGAGTGACACGGCACGGAGCAGGGGCGTGGCTGCGGTCTCGACGAGGTATGCGTCGCGGACGGACGTGCCGCTACAGGGAGACCAGCACCCAAACCCCCGGCGGCGTCTTAGTTTCTTGTCCAGCGCCCGGCAGGTGGTGTCCGGGAGTGTGTCGCCACTCGAAGGGGGCTAGGCAGCTCTGCACTGGAGCGGAATGGATATGAGTTTATCTCGGATCGTCAGGAGTACTTTATTAGTGCTATATGAAATGCATTTGAAATATGCGGCTTGGCAGCCACCGCCGGGTCCGCTCCGCGATGAGTGGTGCTACTTGTCACTCGATGTGCAGTCACTCTGTGAGTCTGAAGATACCAACCCAAGAGCATAGGAGCAGGTCCACCACCGGCCTCCACACGTCCCGCTCCAAGGAGGGCCACTCACCCCCGCTCACGTCGAGGTCATCATACTACGGTGAGTACCCCCCCCCCCCCCCCCTCTCTCCTTCTTGCTTGCCTGCCTACCTATCTGCTCGGTAGCCTGCCTGCTGGACAATGGGGTAAATATCTCAGGTTGTCTTTTGCAAGCCAGGCGGGCTCATTTCGGATGTGCCGGTTGTCGTCACCGGCCGCAGATGCGATGGGCGCCACCGGGCCATCCTACAAAACTGAGGAGTTCACGCTGCTCACCAGCAAGCGCACGCGCAACAAGAACCGGGTGCTGAAGCTGCCGCCGCTGCCGGTGGAGCTGCTCAACCAGAACAGCACCGCGTGCCGGCAGGTGGTGGGGAAGCTGGCTGCACTGCGCTCCAGCTTCTCTGAGAGGCAGGCGCTGGAAGACCGTGTGGGTGCGCACCCCGGCCTTCACTCCCCCTCCCCCCCCCCCCCCCCCCCCCCCCCCCCACACACACACACCCTCTCCCGGCCTTGCGGCTGCAATTGCGTGCTAAGGTCATGTCGCGCGGCGCTGCCGCAGCGGCGTACAAAGGGCGGCGGCCGCAGCCCATGAACGAGGAGGGCGCGCCGGAGCTGGGCCAGATGGAGCCCGTCGGGGAGGAGGATTCGCTGGCGCTGTCGCCCCGGAACCTGCTGGCGGAGAACAAGCAGGAGGTTCTCGCAATGAATGCCAACACGCGCGCGGAGCGCAGCCAGGCCTTTGTACGCCCCCCCCCCCCCCCCCCCCCCCTCCTAATGCTGCTGTAGAGTCGGACGCCAATTGTCGTGTTTTTGGAGCAAGTGCGTATATTTCAGCGGAGTGACTTCAAGAAACTCGACAATGATGCAAACTGTGTAGCGGCATCACAGTCCTGCGTTCTGTCATCACTACAGCGCAATGTATCACCATAATTGCCGCTCCACCATATACTGACGCACTCAATCAAAAATGGTCACCAGAGCAGCAATTTGCAACATGTCTGCCCAGCACCCGATCCGCTAGTCGCTGCCGATGAACATATATAATTTAATGATTACATGCGCCACTATACGATGGTATATATGTACCCCTCCTGGCGCATGTCCGCTTCTGCCTTTGCCTTCCCTACATGGACGGAATAGCAAAGCTTGCCCGCGTTGCCGTGGCGCCATGCGCTGCGAGGCAATGGTAGCGGAGCCCGCCACATGCTGGCAGTGATGGGCGCCGATAGCACTAGTCCTTGCCCAGGGCGCACTCCCACACAAGACTCCCGCTCACTTGGGCGTGCCACACTCCAGTGCTTGCTGCCACGTAGGATCCCGTTTCATGCTGGGGAGGGCTTCTCTTGTGAGAGGTTCACATCTGAAAACCGTGCCACTGACGCTGCTGCTGCTTCTTGCACCTCCAGATGGATGATCAGCGGCAGAGGATTGCCGAGGCTGCTGCCCGGCGCGAGAGGTCCCCCCCCCCCCCCCCCCCTCCACCCTCCCCCCCCCCTTCCCACGCTCCCTAGCCCACAACCCCAACCCTGTCTTGAGCTTCACTCGTGCGCCTGCACTTCCTACCCTTCCCCATCACCGCAAAAACGCGGTGTGTGATGAGGTTCGCGCACGCGCCCGGGTCGATGGCAGGCCATAGCTGAGCTCCCGTCTGCCTGGCAGGCTGAAGGCTGAGCGCTACGAAAAGAAGACCGCTGGGCAGCGGAGACATGAGGACCTCAAGGTGCGGAGCACTGGCTGCCCGGGCGCGTGGCGCCCCCCGCGCCCATCGGACCAGCCTTGACTTGCATTCGCGGCTTTCATCCGTGCAGGCCCGGAGGGAGGCCGCCGAGGAGGCAGCGCGCCGAGAGGAGGGCTTCCGGCGGCTGCTGGCGGCGGTGCACATGTCGGCCGTCATTACGCCCTTCCTCACGTTTGCAAAGGTCCGCCCCGCTGCCCCCCCCCCCCCCCCCTCTCGGGTGGCTCTCTACCTGCCTTCCACTATCCGACTAGATGCCCTCTTACGCGTAGTCAGACGTTATCTTTGCGACCCACGCCAGTGTGCACGACGAGGCCTGTTGCATTTACGAGCGGTGTCAATTGCCGGTATTGACGAGACAACAGGCCACTCCAAAAAGCGTGGCATCACACATGTCATAACAAGAACTTCAGCTCGGCTCTAGCTTGTAGTCACGCGGCCGGCGATAGTAGCGGCGCGAACTGCGCTTCCACTGGGGCGGCAGTAGGGCGCGCTAGGCCGGCGCTGACCACCGCACCGCGCGGAAGGCAGGAGGAGAGCGTGGTAGGGTGGATGGGGCGCAGGTAGGTAGGAGGCAGGGCAGGCCGACGCAGGCTGGCCCGCAGGGAGCATCTGGAGGGAGCAGCGCTGGGCGCGATGCACCCCGACTACTACAGCCAGAAGCGGGGCCGCGGCTTGGCATGGCATAACATGGATAACATGGCATCACACAAGCATTGAGGAGTCTCCGGCATGCGGACCATGGCATAACCAATGTAGCCGTGAACCTGGTTCTCGCAACACCGGAGATTTTCAGCTACCCAATGATATCCCTGAGTTATACTTTTTGAATTTACAAATTCATTGAAAGGCTCACCTTCAACTTTAATTGTAGATATCAATTTACTTGTTTATGTGTATGTAGTACATCCCAAGAGATAAAGGCCATCACAAGATACCATATTACATAAACAAACATCAAAATTTTCATGACAAAAATGAGAAATATATCACAAAATCAACCAACGAAACACAGCACATCCCACAAGACAATGGAGGCTTGAAGCGGACCGCATCCCGAACAAGTGCCGATAGCGGAGTGCTCGCCATTACATGCGGCCGCGCGGAGCATCGCCCCCTGACATGCGCCCCACTCCCCGCACGGCCGACCGCAGGACCTCCGCCGCGAGCGCGAGACGCTGAAGCAGCACACGCTGGCGGCGCTCATCCTGCAGCGGCATAGCCGGCCGTGGGTGGCCAACCGGCGCGCGCGCCGCGAGGCATGGGCGAGCGAGGTCATCGGGCGCAGCATGCGGCGCTACTACCTGCGCCGGCAGCTGCGCCGCAAAAAGAAGGCACGCCACTGGCCGTCTCATCTCTGTGTTCTCGGTCGAAAAACAGTTAATGGAATGAAATATACATTATTCTCATTTTAAAATTGTTACTCGAATTTAATTGTTTTTTTTGTATTCCGTTGCGCATTGATTTATAACGTTTTCGATGTTTTTTCCTTTTGATTTGATTCGGGACTATAACTCGTACTGCTTGGATGTTTTACTGAACGACTACTATTGAACGAAATACGCATTTCGTATTCGCCATTTCGCGGCGCCGTTGGAAAGCGGTGTGGTGCCTCAGTGGGAAACTCCTGGCTGGCAGCATCCCTGTCGCAGCTGTGCGATTAAGTGCACGTGCAGCTTGGCCTCCTGCTGACGACAAGCTCGCGTGGACCGCGCGCTGAACAGTCGGCGACCATGGTGGCGTCCTTCCTTGACTTTATGGACAACCAGTCCAGCATCATCAACACCATCCTCCACTTCAAGCAGTGCTGCGGCAAGATGCAGCGCTTTCTGCGCTCAAAGCACAAGGAGGTGCGCCGCTGCGCCGCACGCCCCGGTACCTCACCGGCGCACTCAGATCCGCTGACACGGCAGTCTACTGCCCGCAACAACCATTGACGCCTGCCTTGCCCTCTCTTGAGCAACCGGGTCTCTTGCAATTACGCGCTGGACAGACGAGAGCGTGGATGCCGTTTCATTGGGTTTGCGTGTCTCCAAAACGCCCCAAATTATGAACCCTAAAACTCTTAAACTATGTCCTAAATGCCGAGACTGAAATTCCGTGCTGTATTCGTGGTGCATTCTGTAAGATTTCCGGATGAATATGTCCTCGTTTCCTTTTTCTCGACGGCGTCAAAAACAATTATTGTAATATAGCGAACCGCCCAAAGCGCCGCGGTGTTTATGCATCCCCGCCGCTCGGAATGTGCGCACGTCAGGTGCTTGCGCAGCGCAAGGTGGACATGGGCATGTGGGTGCGCTGGGAAAAGGTCATGCTGGACTACCTGCACCAGATTGAAGCCTCCAAGGCGGACGGCAAGAAGGGGAAAGCAAAGAAGGAGGCCAAGAAGGAGAAAGGTGTCTCGCCCGCACTCGCCCCCCCCCCCCCCCCCCTCCCCTCCTCCCCCAACCACCACCACCACCACCACCACACCCGGCGACGGCAGCGCTCTTGCTGTGATGAGGCCTAGTGGCCGACTCGATTATACTATGAACAGTGGCACGTTTAGGGCTCTCCTTTACATCACAGTTTCGAAAATGGGGGATGTGCCCACTTTTCTTATGGTAACATCACCGGTCATCACGGCATGCCCCCAAGATGACACGGGTTTTGGCAAGAAAGAACACTGAAAGGCGAACTCCGGCTGTAAAAGACGAGTTTAGCCATGAAATACAAATGCGCATGTCACTTCAAAAGGGTGTGTCAAAAGTTCCTTGAAATTAGATATCCAAATAATGCACGGAGTTGTCACGGACCGCAGCTTAAAAAGTAGGGTGATTTGCCAGGTCCGTGCACTGTGTTACATCTGGCATTGGTGACATGTTACATCTCGCCCGATGTAAATTGTGATACATCGAATGTATGTGCTGTAGTTGGAATAGAAATGCGGTTTGGTATGCTCTCTTGAAGGGTATATCAGCCTTTCCGCCGTCCCAACTCCATCATTGACGGCGGATGTGCTTAGTTACTACCCTACCAGTAATGTTGTTTTGACAGTACAAATGTGAGTTGTTTCGCAACATCGCATCGAAATGTCCGTGCAGTTTTCACGGTGTGTTCTGACAGATTTCCAAATCAAGGTGCTGTCTCCTCTCTACCCCACACGCAGGGCGGGAGGGGGGGGAGGGGGGTTGGAAACCCGAAGTAGAGAAATTGCGGTATGTCGCGAATTCAAGGCGACAATGGCCAGTAGCACTGGTGGAAGAAGCTGCAGCGCGTCGTGTCTGATTGCACAGACCGTGTGATTGTTCCTCGTGACATGGCGCCTCTTATTATGCAGAGAAGAAAGCACTGCGGGTGCCCTACTCGTAAACATCTGCATACACATATAGACACACACACACGCGCGCGCGCGCGCACACACAAATACACATACATTTACATAAACATACACACATGCATATGTATATACACAGTCACACACATATATACATACACATACAACCATACATACAGACATATGTATATACATACACATACATAGATACATATATAGACATGCATGCATACATGTTTATGTAAATTTAATCACCATTTATATATACATACATATACATACAATACGTCCTCCATGGTTTGAGCTGCGTGCTTGTCAACATGCTCCTGTCTCCTATTGGTGTGCCATACGAGTTGCTGCAGTATGATGGTAGTCCATGCCGCATCAGCGACTGCGCGATGACGCGGCGCCCCTGCCGGGCCGCAGGTGGCGGCAAGGGCAAGAAGACGGCGCATGGCGGCTACACCTTTGCGGACCTCGGCGGCTTTGGCAGCGTGGAGCCGGACCTCATGCGCCCCCTGGCGCGCCACCTGAAGGCCACGCTGCTGCAGCTGTTCCGCAGGTTCCGCAAGGCGGCGGCGTGGCACGCGCTGAAGAAGTACCACCAGGACATGGTGGCGTGGGAGGAGGCGTGGGAGCAGCGCGAGCACATCAAGGCAACGGAGGCGATGCTGCTCCACTCAAAAGACGGTGCGCTGCCTGCCGCCAGACCAATGCCGCCAACCAAAAGTACGGTGAGGGGACTAGTCGCTGAGCGTGTATGTATCGAACAGTGTTGAATGAAGCGTGATTCATTTTCGCCTCCGACCACGATGTGCTGATAGCGGGTGCGAGCGTGCGAATTGTTGCATCAACGTTTGCTCTCAGGCAAAAGCAAATCTCACGATAGCCCGCAACCGCCGGTATTACACTTTCCGTCCTGATTCGCTGTCAGTTTTGAGGCTCTGCCATGGTGTTACATGGCCTTCTAGCAGGTGCCGATGCAATGTACTACCGCAACATTTGATTGGGCTCATGGGTCGGAAAATGAATTGTTGTGAAACGAGTCGGAATATCCGTTTAATATTCGTGGTGTATTCTGATAATTATCTAGGTAAGTATAGTTTTTCGCTCTTTACGAGGGGATCAATAACATTACTTTGGCGCG
The DNA here is from genome assembly GCA_006384855.1 of Tetraselmis striata. Classification (NCBI taxonomy): domain Eukaryota; kingdom Viridiplantae; phylum Chlorophyta; class Chlorodendrophyceae; order Chlorodendrales; family Chlorodendraceae; genus Tetraselmis; species Tetraselmis striata. Next base: position 152,993 of record VCJN01001169.1, on the reverse strand, counting down.
AACCCAAAGTGTGGTTACGGTACATACAATCATTCATACTCTATCACGGTCCTCTGTCAATGTACTGGTACTACCCCACTAAGAACATGATCGAGTACAGGCAGTGAGGTAGTCGCCTGGCATTGGGTACCGGTACATCTCTGTAAACTGTTATTTTTCTTTGCTATGTCGAATCCGCATTCCTTCTACCTACCCGTGCTGGCTCGCCTATAGGAACCCTTATTATAAGCCTGAAAATGGCGGGATTGCAAGCCAACATATTAAGACATTCAGTATAGGTCCGCCATTATAGTGGCATCTAGAAATCACCCCCCTGCTCGGGGCAGCTTCTTAGTCTGTGCACGTGGCAGAGGTTATCAGAGGTTGACCCACTGATAGCATTATTCCTTTGGGTTGCCTGCCATGCGGGCGCATTCCGCAAGCGAGTCTATGTCGCAAAACCCTAATGCCCTAAAGCCCTTTCCGACGCCCCGCTTCTCCCGGAAACCTGAGGCCGCGACTGCATGTCCCCGCTGGCGACCGGCAGATTCCGAGCCGGTGCCTGTTGAGACTCCCGAGGAGCGGCAAGCGCGCAAGATGAAGGAGATGCCGGCGCCCAAGCAGCTGCGGAAGCTCCTCACCAACGCTGAGATATCCAAGCTGCATGACATCGGTGCTGCCCCCCCCCCCCCCCCCCCCCGCTCCTTCCCACACGGAGCTCCTTCAGGCCCATGCCATGTCCTGACAGTTCCCGTGAGGCAGCCAAATCACCGCCTTAGCTCGCCGTCATGCCCTGCAGGGCTGTACATCATGGGTGAGATCAACATGTCAGCTGATGACATGGACCGCGACGGCTTTGACCTGGACGATCTCCTGCCGGAGGTGAAGGCGAAGGTGATGGACGACGTGGAGGAGATCGGCATGCAGACAATAGCGTACAGCAGTGTGGGCGACATGGCCTCCGCGATGGCCAAGCGCGTGAAGACAATGCGCGGCGCCGCTATGAGGAAGTTTTCCGCTGCCAAGTGATGCGACTGGTGCCTTTGTAGTGGACGCCGAGATACATAAGGATGATGTTTTTTTGTTGTTGACTTCGCAGGTTGTTTGAGCTGTCATCATGCTTCACTTGTAACTACGCCCATGTTATGTATGCCCCGCCTCTTCACGTGTCCTACGCGCACTGTCCCAATGACCAGTATGTACGCTCCATGCTGCTAGATAGCGCCGAAGATGCTGCCCAGCATGATAGCATGAGCGCTTGATACATTTGGGAAGAGGTATCACGCCGTAGCGAGCTGGCGGCGACACGTTCCATCACTTTTGTATTCTGTTGCCATTTTGATGCGCTACTCTCTCATCAATCATGGGCACGGCGTGCTCGTTGACATCATATCCATGAACACCCAAGAACTGGTTTCAGAGCTTTTGCGGCAGGGGCAAGCCCGCGCTAAGCAGACCAGGCACGGTGCTGGTAATAGTAAGCTGATCGCAATAATATACTGCACCCAACGCGCCGTGGCACCAGGAACAGTGGCATTTATTGTAATATGTGCTACTGTGACCTAGCGACAGCACGTAGGGAACAAGTGCTGGCTCGCAGTCTTGCACCCGTCTCGATATTCATATGGTACGCTCATCTGGCATCATCAACAAAATGCCGATACATATGTTGTAAAGATACACACATTGTTGCGCACCACACGCCCATAGATAGCACTACGATCTTGTCTTTACTTTTTATATACTTGTGAAATAATGGCACATCATATCGACAGTAATCAAGCCGTATCCCCTCAGCAGCCCATGTGATAGCATGAATATAACGCAATATGCTGCTGCATTATATTGCAACGACATTTGTGATAGCGCGACATGCAGTATTACTTCTCAAACTCAGTACTCGCGTAATCCGCCATGAGTCAATATATATTCTTGGCGGACCTGTCGACACGCCGCAACCGCGGGAGCAGCGCGCGTAGTCAACATAAGGTGACGTGCCGCCGTGGCTGGCTCATGCACGTCCTGAAAATAAGTTACGTGATGCCTTATACCATTAGTATTATTGGCGGCTTGTAATGTATTGTTCCTCGGACAGTCGGACGCGCGGTTTTGACTATTCAATTAAATACCGCCGTGTTACAAACCTTTATTTGGCCGCTCAAGTATAATAGTCGGAATTGTGTAGTCAGCATTGCTGAATAAAGACATTCTTGCAGCAAGTGTAGAACTGGAAGAAATACTGCCAATGGCCACTTCCTACTACTCAATTGGGGCGTGGGCACCATTGTGTGGGCGCCACGGCGAGAATACGCATATTTCACATGTACATATTTACACAATTGATGAGCGGTAGCTGCTATCTTCGGGTTCATTAGAGGAAATGACTGCCGCCCTGTACATGAATACATGCATGCTGCGCGGATTTCTATACATCAACACAGGGACATGCATGCTTCTGCGCTGTCAGTGCTGCACTACGTCGCGTGCTGCGCAGCTCGATTTCAATACGTCCCTTGTTATTCCACTGTCAACATGTGATTACAACTGCTGCCGCAGCCCTGATGCCCGCGCAGCCGCTGCGTGTCTGGCAAATTTGTCCGTGACTCCGTGCCGCCCAGCCCTTGCCACCACTACCCCGCGCGCTGCTACATCATCATACCGCCGCGCGCTTCCTACTTCACCAACAGATGAGGTGTTCGTCCGCCTGCTGCTCCGAAACCACCAATCCCCGCGCAGGCTTGTGTGCGTCGCACACCACCGCACACATCAAGAGCTCCGAAACCACAGTCTGTCCACTTAAGTGGCACAAAGTATGTATACCTCTTTGGGCGCAGTGTAACGGCGGTAGGCCGCCACCCGCAGCCCCCACATGGAACACAGCTGCTCAACGGTCTCCGCTAGATAAGCTGCTCGTCCCCCCGCCGCCCATGATTTATCGTATATATTGTCACCTTATCATTTGGCAGGCTATTACCATGCTGCTCGTGCTCGAGTCGCGCTGGTTGAGGTCGCGTTGTCGTATGTCTACTGTACTCTAGATGCGCCTGATGCGCCGCATATCCGTGCGCAGTACCTGGTGAGGCGCACCCAAGCGCCCCGCGCACCTCACAAAAATGCCAAAACCAACGATCATGCTGCACGTGTTGGGATTTTTATGGGGAAGAAGCAGCATTGCCCGACATTTTATTTCGCCCACCGGCCAAGGCCGCGGCGCCAGGCTCAACCCAAGCAATGATGCGCACGCATCTGTTGTCCCATGCGCACATTCTGGTGCGGGCGATGGCGCACGCAACATATATTGATTATGCAGTGCACTCATTCAACTCACCCCCAATGCTTCAACAACACATCAGCCAGGCGTGTGGGATCAGCCAGAAGCAACCGCCCCGAAGCCTCAATTATCAACAATACAGCGTCGCGTCAATTATTCTTTATTATTATCAAGTATAATTAACATCGCATCAACAACTTTTCATGCGATTATTTATACCCTCCGCGCACCGGCAGCACGCGCACCTCCTCGCGCCACACTGCTGCATCGTTTCCGCGGCCTATTCGCTTCCGGCCATCCTTGCGCGTGCGGCCGTCAATTGCGGAGCAACACACGACGGTCTACTCTGCTCTCCAGGCAGCATGCTGACCCGTGACGCAGCCTGTCGGGCGGGCAGCATGTGCACCATACGCCGGTCTCACCCCACAATGTCCAGCAGCACATGCCGACTAAAAATCACCGCATTCAACCGAAAACACTATATTCGGAAGCGCAGCGATGCCGGGTGTCGCATCGATGACTAATGGTAATTTGGCGGACGTATTGTCGTTGGCGGACGTATTGTCGTTGAGGTCAGGGCAACTCGCACTGTGCTGCGGCGCGTGATGTGTGACATTGCGCAGCTGGGCGCTGTTTAACAGGCACCGGCTCACAAGGGCAGAACAGCCGTGATGTCATACCGCGGCACTGAAGGTGCGCCGCATGGCATTGATGTCATACCGTGCACGCCGGCTAGCCACCGCCTCGGAGAGGATGGAACATTCACTCCATGGAACTACAACCCATCTGGCAGGCGAAGGGCATGAGAGGAGAGGGGCATGCATGCGACACGACAATGACAAAGGTGTAGCCAGCCATTCGCATTATATTACATCGTTATAATGAGACCGGCAGCCAATGATAAAGCAACTGCGCCAGCATGCTGAACATTTAAACCGCACTTCCCGGCGCGCAGCGCTGCGGCGCGATCCCCGACGGCTCCGGACGGCTCTCGACGCCGCCGCTGCGCCCGTCTCCGTCGCCTCGCTCACAGGTTGAGACGTGCGCGGGGCCAGCGGGCCGCGCCGATCTCGCCCTGCCCCGAGTCCTCGCGCATTTGCTGCGGGCCGCCATGAGCGACACCTCAAAGTCAGCGCGCTGCGGACACCGTCTGCCGGGCACCCCCTGGCACCGGCCGCATCAGGGTGCGCCGACCGCGGGCCGCACAAGGCACCACCTACTACAAGTAGTCGCTACGGATCAACTGGGTCCGGGTGTCGGAGAAATAGTGAAGTGTTCTGGAGCCACCAGTTTAGGTTTCCGTTTGGATTTCGTGGTGTATTCTGATATATGGCAAGGTAAGTAGAAGAATTTCTCCCTTTTCGCGCATGTATATGTGTGTGGTTGTGTGTAAAAGGGGGGGGGGGGGGGGGGGAGGGGGGTTTAGGGTTAAGGGTTTGTAAAATCCTAAACGCTAAATCTCGGGGGCGGCGGGCCAGTGATCGGGGGGTTAGGGTTCAGGGTTTTAAATGAAAACCCTAAGACCCTAAATTGCGGGGGCCGGTGTTGGGGGGGCGGGGGGGGGGGGCGCCACCTTCCAGGCCTTGAAGAGCGCTTGGTCGCTCTGGTCGTCGGACCAGAGGGTCTCCATGCCGCCGATGACCACGGTGTCGCCCTCCTGGATGCCCCGCTTCCGCAGCGCCTTGAACACACCTGCAGCATCGGCGCAGCGCCTTGTGAGCGCCGCTCGGCCATGGCATCTTACCTTCTCCCCATCCGAGGGCGCACAGACCCTGTTGAGACACGGCAACAATCATACACAACTGCAAGGTTGCCGCCCCCCCTGAGCCCATCCACCCACCAATGCAGCACCACGCTCACGTCGTTTTAGTATAGTTATTCAGCGAGTGGGAAATATTTACGACACATAGTGCCATCTAGTACCTGATGGGAGGGGGGGGGGGGGGGGGGAGGCCGGACCAACGCGGAAGCGCGGCACCAAACTCACCCACGCGCTTGAGGACCTGCTGGAAGCGGCGCGCGCCCTCAAAGTAGTCGAAGTTGGTCATCTGCGCGAAGCGCTCGATGGCCTGCCCCTTCACGAAGTAGCAGCGCCCGTACTGGTGGTCCTCCTCGATGTCGAAGTCGTCCATGCGCGCGGTCATGTCCTTCTTTGGCACCTGCGGCCGGTCACAGAGGCGCCGTCAGCGCGGTAGGTACGCTGCTGGGGCGGCTCCGGTCAGAGCAGACAATCGGGCGGCAGGTGAGAGTTTCGGGGTGCTGCCGTGGAGGGCAGGTCCCATGATGGCGTGGTTCCATGGCGCCGTTTGAAGGGTGGCAGAAGTGGGAGTTTTGTGGCAAGGGGTATATTCATTCGTGGATCCATGAGGGCTACTGAGCAGTCGGGAATGGACACGCAGAGTGCAGAGTGGAGTGAGAAGAGCGCCGGGCGACGGGACACGGTGCGGCAACTCATCCCGCGGCATCAAGGGGTACAGTTGTCAATGCCATCGATCCAGCATAATGCACACAAGGACTGATCTGGTCCCCTAGCCCTAGCCATAAGCCTAAATCCAGACTCCATACAAACCTACCTGACCGCAGCAGTGAATTCATCTAGGCTGCTGCAATGCATGTCGGCATGCGGGCGCATTGGATACACCACTCCACAAAAATATTCTCGCCACTGTTGCAACGCTGCCTTGCCGCTCGGGTGGGATGCCGGAGTGCAGGTGTGCGAGGGTAGGGTTTGAAGACATACCTCCGTGAACCCTAGGCAATGTGGCAACATGAGCGGAGGCGGCGGCGCACCTCTCGGATGTTGAGCGCGTCGGTGCTGTACTCCAGCTCCGCTTCGCCCAGGGCCTCCAGCATGCGGCGCGTGGCGCGCACGAGCTCCGTCACGCCCTTGCCGGTGACGGCGCTGATGGGGAAGATCGCGTCCTCGGGGATGCCTGCCATGCGGCCCGGGCTCATGTCAGGCTCAGCTCTTTCATACCAATTGCGCTCTGCTGTGCGGGGTCCGAAAGCGGCGGGCCGTTTTGCACATTGCTCAAGGGAGTCGTTTCAAGACCGCGGTCCTTGTGTGCCGTGAGCTCGGCCAGGATGCCGCCCTCATGGATGTGTTCCTGCACAGCATGGGTCCAACCCAGGAGCCACCTATGGCTGCAATCCAGATGCAGACATGTGGGCCCTGCATGGCCTATAGAGCCTGGCTTGGCAAGATTTAAGGGGCCCCACCCTCAGCGATCAGAAACTCCTGCACGATGTCAAAGTAGTCCGAGGAGTCCGGGATGTCCATCTGCGAACGAGCAAGCAAGGCGTTCTCATGGCTCATGCCGCAGACTGTCGATAGAGATGGGAAGTCGGCAATGATGGAGGAGGCAAGAGGGCAGAGGGGAGGGTACCTTGTTGTACGCGATGATCTCCGGCTTCTCGGCAACTTTGGGGTTGAAGAGGCGCAGCTCGAGGCGGATGGCCTTGTAGTCGCCGATGGGGTCGGGGGAGGAGCCGTCGATGACGTGCACGATGGCGCGGCAGCGCTCCGTGTGGCGCAGAAACTCCAGGCCGAGACCGCGCTGAGGGGCAAGAGGGAGGGAGGGGGTGAATTCAACGCGGAGGCGCCCTCAGGCAAAACTTCAGCGCGATTCCCTCATGGGCTGTGATGGTACGAGGTACAACACTTCACTGGATCCCACGGTTTCGCTGAAGCCCTGAACACGGTCCATGACAGCCTATTTACGGAGTTATGGCCCAAACATCGGCGTCGCTCTCCTCCATCGGAGTACTCACAAGGGCTGATCAGGCCTGAGGGTGAAGTGTGTGTGTGGGGGGGGGGGCATGATGGGGGAGCGTCGGAGGGCGGCAGCGCTCACCCCCAGGTGGGCGCCCTCCAGCAGCCCGGGTACGTCCGCAAACACGGTGGTCTGGAAGTCCAGCTCGCAGACGCCGAGGTTGGGGACGAGCGTCGTGAAGGGGTAGTCCGCGATCTGCGCCGAGCGGCGGAGGAGAGTCGGGCGGACGGAGGGCGGCAATGCACTCACATGCTTGTGCTATGCCGTATTGTGGAAGGCAATTGTGCGACCACGCCGGTGTGTGTGTGTGGGTGGGTGCGTGTGCAGCGGAAGGGCTGGGGGGGGGGGGGGGGGGGGGCACCTTTGGCTTGGCAGCCGACACAACGCTCAGCAGCGTGCTCTTCCCGGCGCTCGGGATGCCCACGATGCCGACGTCCGCCACCAGCTGCCACCGCCGAGCGCAGCCAACGAGCCAGTAAGCAACAAGCACCCAGTCGGGAATCCGCTCAGTCAGGTGGGTGCCAGCGCTCAAGGCAGGGGTCCGGGGCCAGGGGCAGCGCTACAGGCAGGCAGGCGGGCCGGCAGATCAAGAGACCTTCAGCTCCAGGTTGAGCCAGCTATCGCTGCCTTCCTCGCCCGACTCGCCGATGACTGGGCAGTTGTTCATGTTGGACTTGAAGCTGGAGTTGCCGCGCCCGCCGCGGCCGCCCGCCACCAGGAGGACCTTGTCGCCTGGGCCACCAGGGGGGGGGGGGGGGGGGGGCAGGGGGGTTAGAACTGGAGGAGTCGGAGGAGTCGGAGGCGGCTGAAGGGAGGTGGGAGGACTCCGCCTCTCCGCGGCCCCAACCACACACCCAGCTCAATGGCAATGCCGGGATATACACTGAAGGTATCCTTTACGTCGCATTCCTCAGGCCTGAGCTCCGGCACGGCGCTAGATTGCACCCCGGAAACCACCCGCAGAGAGCCAAGTCTGGGTATGTGCTGGAACCCCCGTCAGAGAGGGGAGGGAGGGAGGTATTGTACAGAGGGCCGGCTTCTGCTGCGTCACTCTTGAGAATGCACCGGCATCGTTGATGCGCCCCCCCCCCCCCCCCCCCCCCCGCTGTCTATGCCGGTGCCCGCATGATCTCATGCTGGCTCGAGGCGCACGTGGTGGGTGGTTGCCATTGGTGCACGGGTTGGGGCGAAGGGGGTTGCGGGGAGGGGAGACAAGGGGGCGGGAAGGGGAGGGGAGGGAGTCCCACCCGCGTGCAGCAGCTCCGCCACGGGCGGGTCGCCCTCCTCCGCGTCTCTGGCGCGCACGATCGTGCCGGGTGGCACCTTCACCTCCAGGTCCGCCCCGCAGGCGCCCGTCGAGTTGTTGCTGGTGCCGGGCAGGCCGTTCTTCGCTCTGCCGTCGCCGTCCAGTGAGCAGAGAATGCAGAGTAGAGAGGAGGGGGGGGGGGGGGGGGGGATATAATCAGACTTGAAGTAATGACTGTATGCTTAGCCAGTGAAGCCTGCCGGGTGACTACTGCTGCTGCAAGGTGCCATCAAACCCCTGGCGGCAGCAGCGTCCAGCCGGTAGCCACCCGCCACAGAATGAAATTAAGGGGAGGGGGGGGGGGGGGGGGGCGAGAAGAAAATTCCAGGGACAAAAGGGGTTGGGGAAAGGCGGTATTTTGGGGGGGGGGGGGGAGGAGCAGACCTGAAGTGCACCCCGCCGCGGAAGGTCTGCAGCGAGTTCAGCGACTCGTCGACAACCGCCCACACGTGGCCGCCCTTCCCTGAGTGCGAGCAACCCGTGTCAGGCAGCCGTCTCGGCCCAGCTCAGCAGGCCAGTTAGCAGGCGCACTTTGACCAGAGTGGGTGCCCAGGGGGGGGGGGGGGGGGACCTCCGTTGCCGCCCCACGGGCCGCCCTTCGGGACAAACTTCTCGCGCCGGAAGGCGACGCAGCCGTTTCCGCCGTTGCCCGCCTTTACGTAGATGGTCGCGCGATCAAAGCAGCGCACCTGCACCGGAAGCCCCCGCTTGCGTGTCCGCCCCGCGCCCCCCTCGCCCCCCTCCCCCTCCTCGTCCTCCTCAAGCCAGTTGTCACCCAGTTCCGCCCAGTCCTCGTAGTAGCCCTCCTGCCCGCTGGCCGCCTCCGCATCCGAATCCAAAGCTGCTGCCGCTGCCCGCGCCGCTGCCGGCGCCGCAGGGGCTGGCGCCGACTTGCTGCGAGGCCTCCACTTGCCCGCCTCCGCCTTGGCGGCAGCTGCGGCAGCCTCCGCCGCCTCATCCTGCGCGTCCACCCAGTCCAGGTCCCACTGGCTGAGGGCGCCGCTGCTGCTCCCCAGCTCAGGTGCGTCCTCCTCCGGGCGCGGCAGCCCACGGTCCGCCTGCAGCCGCGCGAGTTGGACCAGCAGGTCAGCGGCACCCGGCCAGCCCCTTGGTCGTCGGACTGTGACATAAGTATTGTTGGAATTCACTCACACGCCGGCAGCGACGATGCGGCCCGGAGTGCCGGCACAGCCACTGCCGTTGACAGCATATATGGGGAGGATTCATTGAACACGCCCTCTTCAATTTGGCCGGGGTGATGCATCGAGCGGAGAGCCTCATATGGGATTGGCCACACTCCACAAACACAACGCGCGCCCCAAAACACGTTGTCCGCACTCCGCTAGCCGCAAGTGAGATGTTCGGGCGTGCGCAGATCTTGCCGCCTAGACTACCCTGTGCCATCAGACTGCCCGTATCCGCGTGCGTCGAACGTGTCGAAGGTGGTGAAATCCAACTAGGTTCCGGCCCTCCGGAACCCCCACCAACACCGTTCTCAGTCAGTGTAAGCAAACCGCCTACGCCTAACAGACTTACGGGTTCTTCCACCCCGAATAGCGTCGATAGCTAGCCGCAGGGTGGCGGCCGAGATTGAGAGAAAATTCGCCCGCTGGTGGGGGGGGGGGGGGGGACCTGTGTCGCCGCGAGCCGCAGTGCCGGCCGGCTGCCGACTGCGCCGAGGCGACGGGCCACGCGGAGCGCCCGGCTGGTCGGCCGTCCCGGTAGCGCCGCCACAGCTGGCCGCGTGGAGGCTACCGACGCCATGGCAACGATCGATTAGTTGGGTAGGGAAACGGGGCCGGGGCTGTATCGACGCTGAGGATTAGTCGCAGTGTGGTTAAGGCCAGCCGCCAGCTACTTGGTGTTTCGTCGGCCGCTTTCGTGTCGATACCATCTTTGCTGGCGGCGGCGCGCACTAGTCGCTACTGCCGTCGCGCGCTTTGCTGCTGCTGACAGTGACACGCTGCCCTGTAGTCGCTAATCCTTACTGCGCGGAAGTGCTCGGGCGGGCGCGAGGACTACTACTGCTGGTACTGGTGTGAATTACAAAAAGGGCGGCAGTTCCCCACTGGTACTGGTGTGAATTACAAAAAGGGCAGTTCCCCAGAATTAGAAAATCAACACAGCAAGCCGCCTAAAAGCGGCCCGCATCCCGCATAAGGCGGGATGGATGAGTGATGCGCACACGGTTCAGAGTCCGGGCCACGCGAGCACGTGTGTGTGTGGGTGATCCTCGGACGTGCTGTGCAGCTTCAGCAACGGGATGGGAGACGAATCTGCGCCGTCTGATGAGGCAGCGAGCACGCTCTCGAGCGGCCACCAAGCTCAGGACCCCGAGGAAATCTCTTGCGAGCAAGGCCTCCTGGTGAGCCCGGGTGATGCACCGAGTGCCCCGCGATGAGAGGGCACCCCGGTCCGCAGCCAAGCATGCGATACCACGCACTGTGCGGTGCACCCCCTTGCTCACCTCACCCACTGTGCCGAAGACCATGCCCGTGTACTCCGACATATCCAGGATGTCTCGAAGAGGACCCTTGTGTCCGGGCTCTGTGTTGTGCCACGCCGCGTCCCGCGCAGCCAACCCCCGTTGTATGTCGCCCAACAGGGAGCGCTCAAACCGATCCACAGCTGTGGCCCGGGGCACTGAAGTGTACTTGACCCCGTACCGCATAGTCTTGAACTCTAGCAGCGTGGACTTCAAGCTCCGGGGATCATAGCTCCCGGTCACGACGTTGAACGCCGGAAGGGGGAGCTCTGCGTCCGGCACTAGGTCCTTGAGTTCATCCCGGGGTACGGTGTTGCCGAGAGGCACTGCCTGCTGGAACAAGTCATCCACCTCCCGCCGTACCGCGATACCTAGGTCGTGAACACAGTGATCGCGGAAGGCATCTGCGATAGCGTCGTGCTGTACACGCCAGTGAGCGTCTCCAGGCGCCGGGAGGTTCATGAGCGCGTCGCCGTATAGATCAACAATGACGGGGTTGTGCTCCGTCGAGGGCAGAATAATCTGGCACCCAACCACCGGGGCCAAGCACGGGCTAGGCAGAAAGAAGTACCCGGCAGCGACCTCCCGCAGCTCATGCGGAGTCATAGCTGTCCGCGCGGTGGGGATGGCCACTGTCCACATGCCTGACGCCGCGTCGAGCTGGTTGAACAAGATCCGTTCCCTACATGTGGCAGGGAGAGCGCACACCTCATTTCGAAGCCGAGAGTTGTTGGCCTGGTCTAGAAATGCCGTCAGCTTCTTTTGCGAGCCCGACGCAGCCTCCACTTCCCGCTCTATCTGGCGTGCATCTGCGTCGCCGAGATGGCCAGCAGTAGCCGCTTGGAGGCGGCCCCACGCCTCGCGCATCTCCGCGGCGTAGCTGTCCGACCCATGAGCATCGTTGAGGAAGTGGTCATACTGGCGGGCGGAAGAATTTGCGTTGAAGCTGCCTCGGCCAAGTACGGACCCGAGCTGTGGGTCGAAGAAACCAGGGGTGGGGGTGTTGGTGCCGGAGTCCTTAGTCAGGAACCTTGGGAGGATGGCGTTCATGCAGCCGATGAAGGCGGCATCACGAACGGTAGCCATGCGGCGGATGCCAGCTCCCTTCAATCGAGTGGGGAGGTGAAGCCTGCTGCGCGCCCTGGCCACTGCATCCTCGCTCAAGGTAGCCACCTCCGCTGCCATGGGGTCGGGGTCGTGCAAAAGCTCCGCCAAGAAATCGGTGACCACCGGATTGGTGTCGGTGCCGTACGTGGAGGGATCAAAAGAGACCCCTAGCACCCGTTCGACCGCCGCGAGGATGGTGGCATCCACCGCCTCCGCAAAGGCCTCCACCTCGGACGGAAGACAATTGCGGAGCCAATACCCCGCCTTGTGTTGCATGCAATGCTTGAGCAGGGCCCATGCGTGGTGATGCAAGGCGTGGGTGTACCGACGGCTGGGCTTGGCAGACAGAAGCTTGCTCAGGCTAGCGTCCACCTCCTCTCGTAGCTCCTCCGCCTTGCCGCGCATGTACGCTTGCACATACTCTGGCGATCCGAGCGGCACGTTGAGGACCGCGATGCCGTGATGGCCATCTAGCTCTGGCCACTCGATGTCGGCCGGAGCCTCACGCCGCGCCGCCTCCATGTCTGCGCTGTACGCCTGCATCTTGTCGAAGCGCACCTCAAGCCCCACGGACGCCTTGATGGACGTGCGGAAGGCGTGAAGAGCCGGCCAAACGTGCTCCGGAAGGCCCACCAAAATTCCATCGTCGGCGTTGAAGCGCGCCGCCCCGTCATTGACCTCCAACGTGGTATCACACTGCTGCACCTCGGGGTGAATCGCGAGTCACTGGTACTGGTACTACTACGACGACGGCGACGGGCATACCGGAGGCAGCCCCAGGGAAATTTTGAATTATGGGGGTATTTTGATGATTTGTCTAAGGAAAATATATAATGCGGGGTATAATTATTCTCCGTGCATCCTACCATATTAATTACGAGGTGAGTCTGTGCGTGCGTGCGTGAGTCTGTCGCCGACTTTCGGAACGATTTCACATAGATTATATAGATTAACAATGCATCCCTTGTACATTCCGTAGTAATTCCGCGCAGGCCAAAATAACCGTCGCGCTTACCTGCTGACTACCGGTACGGGTCGTACCGGCCGCCCGGCCGCCGCCCGTCGGGCCGGTCGTCGCCGTTCGTCCGGTCCACGGGGCGGGCATGGCGCGAAGCGCCGAGCCCGCCGCGTGGACCGGACCCGGACGCCGTACAACATTCGTCGCCGGACGACCGTCTCCGTCTCCGTCTCCGTCTCAGTCTCCGTCGCCGTCGCCGTCGCCGGACGGACGCCGGGCCCCGGGTCGGCGGGTCGGCGGACGCGGGGCTGAACAATGTAGCGACTACCCGTACAGTACTACGATTGATCCTTACGGCTCTCGATTCCAAGTAAAGTAAAGTTCGCCCCGGGACATCGGCCGAAGCCGCCCCAGCACTTTACCTCGTGCGCCAACCGCAGTCGTAGGTCTGGCATAGCCCATAGACCATATAGCCTCATTCGAATCCCGAAGGGCTAATGCATCAACCGAGTGAACCCGGGACACGTCGGGCCGATATTGCCGAAATCCATCGGCCAGGAATCGAACCCGGGTCTCTCGCGTACGAGACGACCGCTCTAACGAGCGGACAAGGGATGTACCTTGTCTAAAGGTTTTGCCGGTATTACGGGTACAGGTACTCGTAATCCGGACAGACGGCCTAGGCGAGCTGGGACCAGCCCGCCTATCCGCGCGGTGGCCCATTTTTCAGGTCCTCATTCGATTCGTGACGTACCCCGGTACTGAATCACTGCGTCTTTACGAGATGAGACAGTACCTTACATGAGCTAGCAGCAGAAGGCGATATCGAAAATCACCAAAATAAAAGGCAATCAGAAAGGTCCTCAAAATGAGATGAGACAATACCGGTACGAGTATGCAGTGACGACTCTCGATTCCAAACTCCTGCAACGGGTCTACTTATCGTGGTAATATTCCTTACCCGAACGTATTGGTGGGATTGGTGCGCATATATGTTCAAGCCTTGATGTTTAAATAATACATATTTAATAATACATATATACATTCGGCTGGGGATTTCTGTAAGGATATGTACCACACAAATCCCCATGTGGGTACCCAGTGCCTGGTGCATATTGCGCAGTAAAAGTAAAGTAAAGTTCGCGCCCCGGGACATCGGCCGAAGCCGCCCCAGCACTTGACCTCGTGCGCCAACTGTTGTCGTAGGTCTGGCATAGCCAGTAGACCATTGCCTCATTCGAACCCCGAAGGGCTAATGCATCAACTGAGTAAACCCGGGACACGCCGGGCCGATATTGCCGAAATACATCAGCCACGAATCGAACCCGGGTCTCTCGCGTACGAGACGACCGCTCTAACGAGCGGACAAGGGATGTACCTTGTTTTGCGCAGTATCCTTACAGTTGGTGCTTCTACGGCGTTGGATCCGGGTTCGATCCCGCAGAGAAACATATAATCTGATATGATATCCCGCAGTGTTGGACGACCCGGCCAATGCGGATCGCCACCGAATCCAATCGCCTGTCGCATAGCGACTGCTGCGGGCGTCGGCAATTACCCCGCCGGAAAACTATAATAGGCTTCTCTGAAAGCCGCCGGTACGTAGCGATCCTGCCAAGAGGCAGCATAGGGTAGTCGAAACTTCTCGACGACTACCTTCCTCGAATCATAACTCCGCTCCCTTCGTCAGCGGAAGCTTACTCTACTCGTCGTGCGAGTTGGATACTGCAAAGGATAATGTTCTTCATCCTGCTCGGAGCCTGTAGATTACCCGGGCGCGACAACTGCTGCGCGACGCAGATCATCTTCGACCCTTCAGTGTATGAGTCGAATGTGAGGATATATCCTATACCCTCACTAGACCTAATCACCATAGCACGATAGGCGCGTAGCGCGCGCCCGTCAGATGACGGGTTGCCCCCGCGCCCTACCGGCCGCATCGCGCCGCCTGATATATCAGGCACGGCGCTTGACGGCATGTAAGCGGAATATATTCAACCACCACCACAGTGGAATTATAGCACTGTCTCTCACCACCACGCGCATATTCCCTCACAATTTCCGTCTCGTCGGTACGTATTTAATAAACCCACAGAAAAGCCCGGAATAGATTTCGGATAATTTCCAAATAAGGTTCGTTCTGTATGCGGGGGTTTTGAGTGGGAGTGGGCCGGCAGCGCTACGGCACTCAGCTATAAAGTACTACACACTCGTCACTTTTTTATTGTAGTTGTCACAGCGTGCAACGTTTCAGCGTACGCATGCGCACGTACGAGGACTTGCGTACTTGGCATACCGTCGAGTACTCGTCGCCTGTCATACGGGTATCACTTTTAGTACTGGCAGTAGCGCTACATCTTTGTATGTTGGTGCTTGATGATGTCCAAGCAAGCACTCACCCGTGGCGCAACAACCGACTGTCTGTCGAACAGCTCTCACACCTAGAACCAGCGACAGACCTAGGGCTCGTATCAACGGCTAATTGTTGCCAACCACGGTGCCCGTACAGACCAATAGCGCGTGAGAAGGCCTAGTGGCTTATTAGTCGGCTCGCGCGCCCTGGGGATGCCTTCAACATCCTGTCGACTCGTTGCCCGCCCGCTCTGTGGCTTTCCAAACGTCTCATGCCCACCCATCTTGTAACCACGCTACTACACCACAAACACCTCGGCTATGTGCACCTCACACATGCACGTGCCTCGCCCATTGTTGTCCTTCAGGGGCAGTACAACATGCTGTCGAGCTGCGAGTGATATCGCGCAGCAAGCAACGGTGGTGAGCCGCGGTTACGCCCGTGTTGTTTGTGTCGTGACGCCCGTCTTGCTTTTACCTCATGTGATAGGCTCACTAGGCTAGAACCCGTTGTACCAACTGCCTGAACTTGTCGACCGACCGACCGACCGATAGATTAGCGTACCGAACGCTCCTAATCAGCACTAGCGTGCTTGTTGCCATACGCGAGCAGTCGGTACTGCGCGTCGTCGTCGAATCGTGTCGTGATATCGTACGGTCGTGTGCGCATGTGCGCGCGTGCGGGCACTCATAGTCCATTCGCGAGAGGCATGTCGTACGGCACAGGGTGAGGAGTGCTTGACGTATTTCGCGTCGACCGACCGCACATACATACCCCTTTGTCACGCCGATTTACTAAGCAACTCGCACGCGTGCGTGTAGTGCCGACGGCACTGTGAGACGTACTTCTACTGGAGTCATAGGAACAGAGGCCAAAGAGTCAGCTGTCTTAGACAGAGAGGCCATGACATCACGTACATAAGACCACATTCCTAAGAGTATTTTAGGCGATCGTTAGGCGAACTGAAGACCACTTGCCGTCCCTTCGACTCTTTCGTACCGCCTTAAGAGTCCTCTCCCGCTCGACCCCCCCCCCCCCCCCCCCCCCCAACATCGTCCCTCCCCCTATAGCGCCGCATACAACAATATCGGGCGCGGCTTTCCCCGCGGCCGACTAGCTTGTGCATTGCGACAACCGAACGGTAACAAATTACTCGAATGGCGCATTTACATGCAGTTCGTCGCCAATAAGTTGATGCCCTCGGTCAACTGCGCGCTGCTCGGGCCTGGTGGCGGCGATGCCAGCGCCCCCCCTATCCCCGACGCTTTCAGTGTAGTAGTATTGTGTGATAATAGATTCGCGGCTCGCGTGCCATATACCCCCCCCCCTTTCCCCCGCTCGTGCCTCGCCTCTTCGCGGCGCATAGGAACGCGCATTTTGTAAAATCTCATCTTGCTCCGGAGGCGCCTACAGCCGCGCAGGGTCCATCCCGCGGCCCGTTGGACACGGCTCATGGCATCTATATGCCTCAGGACCCCTCCCATGCCCCGCTATTTGCTGCTGCTTCCTCCCCCTTGGTGGCGCCTCTTCAAGCCCATTTGTATATGTGTTAAGACCCATATGGATATACGGCCCATGTGTACATGGAGCGGTCCATGTAGACATGGAGCCTCCATCGATGACCCATGTCCACATGGAATGGCCTATGTACACATGGAGCAATCCGGGTCACATCTGTGTGGACACGGGGCGTATGTTAGCCCGTGTCTACTCAAGTCGACCCATGGTAGCATGGAACGTTTGTCTCGTCCCATTTTCATTTTGGGAGACGCTGGGCAAGCGCCCGTCTGCACATGGCCACGACGCACGGTGGCGGGTAGGCCATTGTATGGACAGGCACCGGATCTCGGTTACGACTCGGCCTTTGTATGGGCAAGCGCAGGTTGGCGCTGCGGCGCCCACCATTCTGCGGACGGGTGCCGTAGTGCCGGCGCGGGAGCTGCAAATGGGCGCCAGGTACATTTGCTACTACAAAACCCCGGCTGGCAGGCCGTTCTCACTCGTCCCCACAGTAACGCACCCCATCAAAGCTGCGCAATCCCCCTTTCCGGGACCGGCTACTCTAGCCGGCTCAAGTCGGTACAATGGCCTCGGGCAATACTAATGCTACCCATCTTTACCCCTTTGTTAATATAGCGGCGGACTCCGCGGCAGGTGGCTGGTTGTGATGTCAGACGCGGCTGGGCTTGTGGGAACGATGGGCATGGGGCGGCGCTAACGAAAGGTGCAGCCTGTGGCGGCGAAGCCCGAGTGACAGAGGAGACTAGTGGGCGGCGGGTGGCTGGAGAATGCGTGGCGGCGGCCTCCGAAGACTTGCACTTGTCGATAACGCTGCTAGCCGCTTTACTAGGCGACATTATGTTGTATTGATAAGTTTCTTGCTGTCATGCGCACGACGCGAACGACTGTTCGCATATGCGTGACGCAAGATGCTAGTAGTGTCGCGACGCGGGCAACGCTGAGAAGTGGTAGCACCGTACTGAGGTGGTCGGCGCCGCCCGCCCCCCCCCCCCCCCCCTGTGAGCAGTATTCCGCGCTCGTCGGCCCGGCCGATCCCCATTGCCCGTGGCTGATCCTGCTGATGCGCTTCTAATGTGCGCGCGCCTTCCCGCGCCCTAACGTGGTATCCGTCACTATCCGACGCGTACGCGAGTACTCTTTACTACACACACGAGTACCCTACTCTACACCTTCCAGAGCGCGCGCGTACTCCATCCTGTACTCGTAAAGCGTGTGTTCAGGGCCCGATGACACTGCGAAGTGCGAAGTTCGGGGGTTTATTAACCAGGACGGAAATCCCACCAATACGTATCTATTTTACCGGTTTTGATCACAAAAACGTAAGCAATAAGAGACTACCGCGTAGTACAATGTTACGGGCAACTTCAAGAAAGCTGCCTATCTTATTATACTACCGGTGCCGATATCTGTACTACTGGAATGCGCCGACGCCGAGACGGGTACAGGTCGGTTCAGGTATAGGCAAAAGCAAAAAGTACACATACAAGTACAGATACAGGTGAGGGACCGGCGGTGCGCTGTGAAATTCAAGATTAAAAAAGGCGAGAAAGAAATAAGGATTTTCACCGCTAACTATCAGTACAAAATAAAAGATAAACACAAGCCCCTTACAAGCGCGGCCCGCATCCGCACGCGAGGCGGCGGGCGATGGATGAATGATGCGCGTGCCCGCCCGGTTCATCAGTCCGGGCGGCTACGCGCTGATGGCACCTGTGTGCGATAGGACGTCCAACGCGCTGGACGGTACCTGTACCTGGGCTGGTATAGAGGTACGATAGGTAGTCGCTAGTCGCTGCTAGCGCCGGCGCTGGTGCTGTTTTCATGGCAAGCAGTGTTTTAGACGGTTATCCAACAGCGTTGAAAATTTCATCGCTTATACCCGTACCTTCACCCCCTTCCTATACAGGAATGATAACTTTTTCTTAACTCGTAATGGTACACGGTACGGGTACAGTGGACGGTCAAGATCTCGTCCACCTGTACCCGCGGAGATCTGACGGTCCGTGTAGAACGAGTTATCGCTATTGATAATTATAATTACATGAGCTAGCAGCAGAAGGCGAGATCGGAAATCACCAAAATAAAAGGCAATCAGAAAAGTCCTCCACATCGACTGCGGGGTGGAAGCAGTAACATGAGAAGACGCAGAGTGGGCACGAGCACACGCATCAGACTTGGCCATCTGCACACCGGCAGAGAGAATGCCGCCCAGGGTACCATGCACGCAAGCCGAGACCCGCTGCAACAGCCCCCGCCGTGTGCGCGACAGGTGACGGCGGAACTCAGCAGGTTGGCCGGCGACAAAGTTTCGAAGTGCCTGAACGGATTGACCACGAAGAAAGCAAGAGGTCGGGGCGGAAGGACCGCCCGGGAAGTTGCGCACAGCCAACAGCACCGCGAAGATGTAGACCACAGTCAAAGCGGACTTCCCGAGTCGGCCGCGGTCCTCAACCACAAAAGGGTAGTACCGGTGAACACCCTGCACTGGGGCGGAAGACGCCCGGTCCGCTGCCAACTTAGCATGCTCCGCCTCGGTCGCCGCGATTCCCGGGATGCACCAGCGGGGGTCGTTGCTCCAAGTGGGGGTCGTGGCGGACACGCACGCGAAGTCGATCATGTAATCGCACGCCGCCCCTCCCCACCCCGCCAGCGTCTGGTCCGACGGCCGCGAGCGGTCCGCTGGGCGCAGCCCACTCGTCTCAAGGGTCAAGTCGCCGGCTCCCGAGCGGTCCCGGTCAAGCACCGCCCCCGCATCAATTGCCACAGATGCCCACAGATTCTTCAAAGCGGTATGCATGCGGTGCTTGTAGTTCGCTACGGGGCATATGGGTAGATGATCCACGATGAAATCCGTAGCGCTCCGGTTCGAGCCATCCGTAGAGCGAAGCCATAAGGGATCAATACCACACGTAATTATCATTCCTAATGATAACTTTAGCGCTCTTCAATCCCGAAGCCGCTCGGGATTGGGCCTGGAAGATTTTATCCGTTGTCTTTGGTGGCCGCCCCCCCTTTTTTGGGGGCCCCCCCTTTGGAAATACTTCCTTCCTCTGCAGTACTGCTAAAGTACTGCCATGAAACAAATAACAAGGAAACATCGTGTTTGTGCCTTGTAAGCATGCAGGAACAGCGAGGGCAACTAAAAACATGTTATAGATGAACTTCTATAGGTATTGGGCACCCCCACCTTCAGGTGAAAAAAGGGGGGACTGTGACAGTACTTTGTGCAGTACTGTAGACAAGGCTGGGGCAGCAAATAGGCCGTTAATATAGATGCAGGAGGATGCATAGAAGACCACGGCATATAGCTGAATATTATGGCACATAGATGAATGTAATAAATGACAATGTTGATTACATTGTCAACCCCAGACCCGCCCGACTGTATGAGACAGCATAGACGGGGGTGTCCAGCAGCCGGTGGCTAAGCGAGCGCATGTCGGTTGGGAAATCGCGGTTGATGGCCAGCGCTTTCAGCGCCTCGATGGTCTCCAC
This sequence comes from Tetraselmis striata, assembly GCA_006384855.1. Classification (NCBI taxonomy): domain Eukaryota; kingdom Viridiplantae; phylum Chlorophyta; class Chlorodendrophyceae; order Chlorodendrales; family Chlorodendraceae; genus Tetraselmis; species Tetraselmis striata. The sequence continues at coordinate 132,745 of VCJN01001169.1, read as the reverse complement.
ATGCGACGCCGTCTTGGCCGACCGTACCGGCTCCTCCATCAGTTTTGACTTAAGGTCATAGTCGCGCTGCTTGCCGAGCCGCTCCTCATACCGAAATAGCGAGAGCTCCAGGGCTTTAGCAACGCGATGATGCTCGGCCACTTGCCCTTCTGGACCCAATTACCGTTGCGGACAGCGTGGTATTGAGGTACTCCAACGAGCTTCGGAACGTTCGGCCGGTCTGCCTTATGTCCGAGTTTCTTCTTCCCAAAGAACTGCGCGAAACGTTTGTCCGGCGGGGCTGGCCCTTTGCAGAGATCCTCTCATACCCCAGATACAACGCCAGTCTTGGAACGAGAGCTGAGAGGGAACAAGGCGCGATGGAGGGCGAAGACGAACTCGAAGCCGACCGGTTTAGCCATGTCCGTCGACCAACCGACGCCCTCTAACTCTTGTCAGTCTATCATGGAGTTGTATTGCTGTTTTTTGGCAGACAGCGGGGCGCCGCTAGGCACTTTCATTGCGAGTAGGGAGGCGGTGATGATGACTCTCATGGCTCGGCGCGGCGCTAGCCATCATCATCGTCGGAAACGGGTTGTGCGGTGCTTGCCGAGACCTTAATCGTAACCGGGTAGCGGGGCGGTGGCAATCGACCTTAATCGTAACCGCTCTCGTCTCAAAGCAAGAAACGCCAGGGTGTCTGTGACTGCCTCTAGCAGGAACGCTGTGCAGTCTCGCGAAAGCCCACGGTCGTGCCGGGTGCCGGCCATGCACACCATCTTGATATCGGTGTCAGCAAGCATGGGCTGGTAGTCGGGGGCGTGGGCCTCGATTGCCTCATCCAGCTGGTCCGTAGAGTTCTTGTCGCCCCATCATCCACTCTTGAGCGCCTAGCTTTATCCAAACGTTCCGCACCGCGGTCATGCCGTCAACGGAAATGCTGACGCACGCCGCCAGTGATGCCAGGAGGTACATAGTGGTGCTGCCTGGTGTGGGCGGCGGGTGCTAGTGGTGGTGGGATAGGGTGGAGGGATATCGGATATATGGAAGGCAATGAATGCGCATGGGCAGATGAGATGATGGTGGCTGTCCTAAGTAGCTCCCTGGCCAGGCCCGGCGCAAGGCTCGCTCGCGGGCGATAAGGCAGCCCGAAAGGTACCGATAAAACCCGTTTGAAACCCGAAACAGATTGTACGGGTCGCACTAGGACAGTTGACTAGTTCTTGAAACCCCATAAACAGAGCTTAGAGGATGCATTGCGGCGGTTTGTCTCCCCATCCGCCGCTACTGTACTGTGCCGGTTTCGAGTCAGCTGCGCCGGCGCTGTCGCCTACGACATCGGGGGCATCGACGAGTACTGTTCAAAGTACTATTAGACTAAAAGTTTTTTTTTCGGAAAAGGAAGATTTCCCCCCCCCCCCCCCCTTTTTTTCCGAGCAAAATCGCCACCAAAGACAACGGATAAAATCTTCCAGGCCTTATTGAAGAGCACTGGAGTTATCATTATTATTACAGATAATGATAACTTTTCCGTCCCGTACGGTACGTTTTTAACGCCCCTGTGGCCGCCGCCCGCCTGTAGTTGTCGCCTCTGCCACCCGGTCCGACCGCCATTGCGGACCATCAGCTCGAGATCCCCGCCCGCGTGCCCCGCCTGTGCGCACCCGTAGACGCAGCCCAAAGGACCCACAAGCGTCTGCACTGCACGCCCACAGCGGCCACAGCGCCACAGATGTGCGGAGCCTCGTCTACGCACACGCCCTCGGCCTCGCCCACGGCCTCCGCCGTCGCCGCCGTCAGCTGCCTCCCCACCACCGGCATTGTTGTCCACCAGCGGGAAGTCGGACTCCGGGTCTAGGCTGTCAGTGGGGGCGTTCTCGTTTGCAGTTGGGGCGTCCTCGCCCGCTTGTTCGCTGGCAGCGTCATTGCCGCCGGCATCTCCGCAGGCTTCGCCGTCGCTGCCGTCCCCGCCTTCATCCGCCTCCATCTCGTCGTCCTCGTCCCCTACGCCACCGTAATCCCACAGTTCGTTGCTCATCTTCGGTGTCGTGCGGGCGAGGCGGGAGTCGCTGCGCTTGACTGGGCCGAGGAGGTGTCGGCAAGTGGGTTTGGGTGGAGGATGCGGAGTGCGGGCGATGTCGGGTGCGCTGCCCGGCACGGTCCCCGCGCGAATCCGCTATCCTGTACGCGGGCGGCAGTGACGACGGAATGATAACTTATCATTCGCACTGTATAGGACCGTGGCCGGGATAATGATAAAGACACATGAAAAATAGTTATGAAAGTCTGTATAGGAAGGGGGTCAGTCGCTAGTGGGTGCGGGGTTAGCGGTGCGGGGGCTTGGCAGGTAAGTGCCGTTGTACTTACCTGCTTACTTCACTCGCCTAATGTCCGAACGATATAATAACGTGAATGGTACATCCCTTGTCCGCTCGTTAGAGCGGTCGTCTCGTATGCGAGAGACCCGGGTTCGATTCCTGGCTGATGTATTTCGGCAATATCGGCCGTGCGTGTCCCGGGTTTACCCGGTTGATGCATTAGCCCTTCGGGGTTCGAATGAGGCAATGGTCTATGGGCTATGCCAGACCTACGACTGCAGTTGGCGCACGAGGTCAAGTGCTGGGGCGGCTTCGGCCGATGTCCCGGGGCGAACTTTACAATAACGTGAACTATCACGTTCGTTCGCCACATCCGCGCAAGATGCCTTTGTGGTTAGCCGAGTTTCGTCGCTAATTAGTGAAAGTAAAGCAAAGTTCGTCCCGGGTCATCGGCCGAAGCCGCTTAGTCATTGATTGCGCGGCAAACTCGACCTCGTGCGGCAAACTGCAGGTCTGGGTTAGCAATTAGACCGTCGCCTCATTCGAACCCCGAAGGGCATCAATCGGGTAAACCCGGGACACGGGCCTGGACGATATTGCCATGAAATGACAGAGCTAGGAATCGATCCGGGGACTTCATGAGTGGGAGACCACCACGAGGCCGTTAATTGATCATACGGAATGCTTCGGGCTTCTGCACTCGCTTTATGACGAATTGTAATTATTATGATAATATTATTATGACCGGTTACAATGTCCTAATAACGGAGCTTTGCATATCCCTGTATTCTTACAGCCGGTACCCAGCTATCTAGCAAGCCGGTTTTCCTTAGTGAAAACTGGATCGCTGCCTGAGGGCCATTCTATACAAGCATTCGCATCTGCCCGCAGCCGACGCGGAGAAACTGGCTGCCCGTACCCGTATAATATTTGGGCTTGTCATAGCGCCACGTCGAGCACCCACCTCCGGGGTCCGCGAGCGTCGTATCACCAAGGTACCCGTCTTGGTAGCCGATGCGTATGTACTTTGATGCAAGTAGTACTTCAGATCCCGTGAGTTAACATTGTGGGGAATTGGAGGTGAATTCCCCCACCAAGCTAACTCATGCGCTTGACGGGACGGCATCGATCTCCGACGATCTGCACCAGTGCCAGAATGTCTACTACCCCGCCCACCAACCCTCTTTAATCCCGCCCCTCCCGCCCTCCCTCGCATGTGGCGATCAATATCTTATGTGGTAGAGATCGGATCCTTCCTCCTCGCGCTTGCTGTGTGCGTGGGTGCATGTTGGGCTTTGAGCGCGCTTGTGAAGACCGTGCCCTCATGTTGGTCCGGCACGGCCCTTGGCCTTTGCGGCGTGACCGGTACGTACGTGTACATCACGGCACCATGCCGTGAGCGCGGGGCGGTGTCTTCACCCGATTGGCTTTGACGTAGCTATGTTTGTGCGGGACATAGCGTCACCGGGTCGATCATGGCCCGGTGCCGTTTTTGACCGCCGGGTACGGGCATTGCGGGGTGCCGGTCAGGCGTGGCCGCATATGGGCCGTGCCGGACCAACACACGGCGACTCGGGTCGGAGCATGCGCCACGGCGGGGGGAGTGGTATCGCCTCCACGCACACACTCCGGGGGGGGGGGGGGGGGGGGGGGGAGGTCCCTCCCTTATATATCGATCGGCATGGGTATGTTGGCGGGTGCCTTGCGAGCGTGATGGAGTGGGGACATGGTCTCATAGCTTCCCGCGGTAACCCGTACCGTAGTTCGAGGTGCGAATTAATCCCGGATTGCCGGCTTGCGCAACATGGGGAGTAGCTCCCACCTGTGGGACTCCCACCTACCGGATGGCTGCAACCAGTAGCGGGGTTGAGGGGGCTGAGCTACGGCGTGAGCACACCGGCAGAGATAGGTGCTCGACCTCTTGATAGATCGAAACCTGCGCGGTAGTGAAAACTAGGATCAAGCGGGAGGTGCGCAACCCGCGCGCATCATACTGCTACCGAAAGACCATCAGGGCGACACGTAATGTCCCGTCGCGCCCCACAAAACTCTAAAAAACGGGCACGGAGTGCCTGAGATTATGTCTTAGCTGCGTATAGAGCCCTCGTGCTCGTTCTGGGATGCGTTAAGATGCGTACCCCAGTGCACCGGATGTGACGATGGATGCACCGTGAAGGAGTTGAAACGAGACGGAAAAAGCAGGGGCGCGCGCGCCGACAGACGGCCTCGCACGGCCGGAGCCATAAGTGAGTGGTGACAACTCGAGAAGCAGTAAAACACGGCGAGGGGTGTACTTACTTACGGTAAAATGTTGACCGTGTACATTGCGCCGTGTCGGGCAGGCGGTGGTGTTTAGTGGAGTGGGATGGTGACGGTGGTTGAGGGGCGCATGAGACGTGTGTGAGGCGTCGGCCGTTCCGCTGCAAATGTTGCCGCGGCGGCAGTTGCTACGGCAAGGGAGTCGGGCGAAAACGTACGGGTATTGAATCCCCGATAGCTCGTACATATCCATGTATCTTGGATGTGCGCCGTGGATGTGGGTGCGCCGTGCGATGTGGTGCGCCGTGGATGTATTGTACATAATTATGTATTAATGCATGTCTTTTCAATATGTTATTTATTGACAGCAGTGCGCCAATGCGGGCGCGGACATATATCATGTATTGCCATGCAATGACAAGGCTGTCGTTTTGGCTTGTGCCTGACTCTCCACAGTGACGTTATTGGCAGTGGGCGTGCTGCTAGAGGTCGGCTTGACATCACAACACGTGATGACTGTAGCAGTTGTATTTGTAGCAATGGGTGGTGGCAACTTGTAACATTTTTTTTTCTGAAAACATTGCAGGCACTCGTCTCTGCACCACCATCTACTGCACACCACCACCTTTGTTTATTTGTTTTATGCGTCTCAACTGCTGAGACAGCCGCATAGACGTATAAAAACTCCCTCCCGTGACAAAAGCACGGTCAACTCCAGCACATCGCTGAGAGCCGACCCCGCGCGAGGTACTATTCTATATATTAAAGTAGCCTCGGGCTCTCTGTTGTCTCCATCTTCCATCTTCGCGCCCTGCCTACCATGTGGCGGGCCGCGTCCGTCCCTCAATCACTTCGTGCTTTCTGTTCTCGCGGGTGGCCGGCGGGCTTCTGCCCTAGAAACACTGTAACCCAAGCAAGCCAAGGCCGCCGCGCCTTTTCATCGAATCTCACAGCCCCCTACTCCCTTTGTAATTCTTCATACTGCTGTAGTAATTACATGAGCTAGCTGCAGAGGCGATCAGGAAATCACCCGGAAAGGCAATGGGAAACGTCCACTACAGCAGCTACTGCGAGGTGAATTCCTTTATCAATTTGCTAGCTAGGCTGGATTAATTGCTGGGTCCCTGCCTAAAATGGTGCCGGTACCGGCTTTTGTGTACGCCCGTTGTAGACGCTGCGATATGAGGGTTATTCACTGTTGCCAGTCCCGGGGGCGAAAAAATACGGTACCCGCAGACGGGTACCAGCACGGGTAGTAAATCAGGGCTTTTGTGGAATAATCTCGGATGAATATCCTGCTCAAGTATCCTGCGATCTGGTAGTCGCTATGGTTTTTCGTTTTCCGCCCCCGGGACAGCACTGGCAACAGTGAAACCACGGCAGTAGCATCTCTACGACGGCCGTTTGGGCAGAGATCCATTTACGGAAAGACCTGGCAGGCGAGGTTCCGTGACATTCATATACCAAGCAAATTGCCGAAGCATTCCGCAAACCTAATTATGGTCGAGTGACAGAATTACCGACACGATCTGGTGGTACGCGATACTCGTACTCGTACCTGTGTGTTGGGTGCGAGCAATTACGCGCTGACTACGCCCCGCGTTGATATCGCCTGACGACTGGCGAACTGATCTCACACCCTCCGGCCTGCTTCAGCAGCCCGCCGCCTCCTCGGTCACACGTCCAGAAAGGCGTTTCCAAAGCTGCTGCCACTGGGATACTCGTATCATTTCGGCAGGCACACGCCGTTGTTCTGCAAGCCAGCCCCCAACAGCGAGCTAGCCCACAGTTGCCGCACTCTCGGATTCTCGGGCCTCGCGTGTGAACGCTCGTCAGGCACCGCCATGTCCAGTAATAGTCATCTACCCACTTATGTCCAGTATACTCCTCCAATGCCCCGAGCACCCTTCCTGGTCAGAGGGGCATCTGTCTTGGCCCTGGCCGCTCCTGTAGCCGTCAGATTAGCAGGCTCTAAATTTCCCTCGGACTGCGCCGACGTGGAGCAAGCGCTGTTGCACTTGACAATCACGCTGTTTGCCGGGGCAATCGCTATGGCGCTCGGCGCAGCGTGCTTCCGGGGCTCGGTGTCGGCTCACTCGGCGAAGCTTCAGGGTCGTCACAGGAAAAACACCGTGCCTGCAACTGAAAAGCTCAACGTCCCAGCGACCCTGATGAGCGATGCCACGTGTCGTTCTAAGGGCGATAATCTTGTGGAGTCGGCGGTCGTGCCCGTGCGGCGCCCTTCGCTTGCCAGCCAGCCATCAGATCTCCGCCGGCAACACGCAAATAAGTCCAGCTTAAATCTCCTGGACAAATATGTCGACAGCGGGAGCGACGCAGGTGTATCTCTTTCGAGAACCGCCTCCGTAACCGACGTTCCCAATACAGGCAACTACGCGGCTCTGCCTTATTCGTGGCGCATGACTCCGCAGCGACAGAAGTCGGCGCGTTGCCTTTGGCATGTGGGTAGTACTTCTGGGCCCAAGCGCAAGAGGGAGAACGTGCCAACAAGTCCCGACAGCGAAGATATGCCGGCCGAGAGCAGCGATGTAGAGGTGATGATTGTCGAGGAAGACCCTGTGCAGGCCAAACATGCGACACGGCTGCTGACCAGTAAGGGTTACACCGCCGTCGTTATCCCATCGGGCGAGCAGCTGCTGGAGGTTCTCACACAACGTGCTGCCACCGACGCTGCTTTTCCATGCGTGGTGTTGATAAACTATTTGTCCGCAGACGGCCACTCAGGCAGTGAGCGAGTACGCGCTGTGCGCGAGAAGTTCCCGGACGTTGCTTTGCCCATCATCATGGTGACCGCGGAGGAGTCTGAGGAGGTCCTGTGCGAAGCACTGGACGCCGGGTGCAACGATTACATATGTAAGCCTTTAAATCGCAACTATCTCCTGGCGCGCATCCGCGTTCAGCTGGAGCTGCTATCCTTCTGGCGCTTCCAAGTATCGTCTCGCAGGAGCGAAGTTCTGCTGAAGGAAATCCTACCCCAGTCCGTCATCAACCGCTACGTCCGGAACGAGCGCATCGTGGACTCCCTGCCCCGGATATCCGTCCTTTTCACCGAAATTGTCGACTTTCCTCGCGTTGAGCGGACACTCGGCTGCAGGGCCACCATCTCCCTGCTCAACGACATGTTCTGCATCTTTGACGACATTACAGACCGGCTCGGTGTTTTCAAGGTGGAGACTGTGGGCGACTCGTACATGGCAATGTCAGGGCACGACGAGGAATCCCAATTCGACCACGCCAAGCGACTGGTTGCCTTGGCACAAAGCATGGTGGAGGCACTTTCTCTGGCAGAGCTCAAGCTCCCCGGGACAGGAGAGGCGGTGCAAATACGAGTAGGCATCCACACCGGGTCCGCGTACAGTGGCATTGTGGGCCGCATACGCCCAAGATACTGCCTTTTCGGAGACACCGTGAACACTGCCAGCCGCATGAAGTCCACCAGCTTCCCTAATTGCGTGCAAGTGAGCGACGCAACGTACCGTCAGCTTACTCGCAGTCGAAAGACGTCCTTCCCCAAGGCCAATGACGCTGCCGGCAGACAGCCAGAGGTGTCCTCGCCGATGTCCCTGTCCAAATTTCACAATCTTGGCCTGCGCAGCATCAAGGGCAAAGGCGAGATGCAGACCTGGCTACTGGCGGACGACACCGGCCACACACGGCGCACGATTGCCGAGTACCTTCCGGAGTTGTCTTCCCGTGACTCCATCAAGGCTCAAGTCTCGCGGTTTATACTGCCATTCTATCAGAAAACCTGGCGGTTCTCGATCTGAAAGGAGCCCTTGGAGTCGTGACATTGTCCCCCATTCTTTGCGCGCAGTGAATGCTGGCATATGATGAAAATACATGACGCTGAGAGGCGCCATTGACATGAACTACAACACCAGCTTTAGATCAACAATCCACTTATTAACTAAATATAACCTTTGACAAGGCGCCATCATGACGAATTTCGTTTCCAACTGCTCCATGACATCTCTGCGTGGATGGACCGGGTCAGCTGTGCAAATAATCAGCCGGGTGCAGAGTGAAATGGATTGACCTCCATTACTCCAGGGCACCAATGTCCCTCACTGTCCCTTACTGGTCACCTCGAGCAATTGTATGCTAGTTTGAGTCGTCCGGGTGGCAGGGCTCCAAGATGCGTGACATCGCCACGTACAGTGCGGCACAGACCCTGTGGGATATCAAGCCCTTAGAGAACCCGCACACACACCGTGGCAAACACCCGCCGGGCCAACGCATGCCATGCTCAGCAGCTCGCAACGTGGGCCGCACCGCTTGTGTGAGTGAGATGTGCTGGACACCGGGGGCTCTGGTCGCAATTCACGGATGCTGCGGTGCCTCCCTTGGTCCGCGGCCAGGAGAAGTCGCAGCTCGCTTTTGGAAGACTTGCTGTGTTCTCCGCATGCCAGGCTCGCCCATACACGTACGCCCCGCTGCGCATGAGGACACATGAGGGGAGCCTGTTGATCCCCCCCCCCCCCCCCCCCCCTCCCCACCCTCCAATGCTGCGCCTCCCAGTCATGTGTGACACTCTTCGATGTGTGCTGAACATCAGCGCTGGTTGCGGTTTTACGCCTCGGATCCGCCATTTTGTATGTACTTTACATGAGTAGCGTACTAAACCCTTAAAACCCTAAAATCGGAGGTATTTGGCAATCCGACCCAACGGATGTGCAGCATGAAGACGCGCCGGTCATGCCTAGAGGCCAAGTACCCCTTGCAGCGCCAACGGCCCACGCGGCAACAAGTCGACATTCTGGTCATGTGGGCAAACGTGTGGTCAGTGGCGCAAGGTCATGTGCCGACCGCCATCGTGATGCTCCCTGGCTGCATGTAAGGATAGGGCACTTCGCGCCGCTCATTCCGAACCTGCCGAGCCGAGCAGCGGGCACGCGGGTCGGTCTCAGCCATCATCCAAGCCAGACATACGTATCGGAATAAAGACCCAGTGTTTGAAGACCCAGCCCAGGTACACCCTGCTGAGCGCCATGTTGCCCCAGGATGCCGGGGGGGCGCACCTGGATGATGGCCTCAATGTGGATGAGATTGGCGCGGAAGCGCTCAAAGACCTCAATGGTCTTGGCGTCTGTGAACCACTCCCCATCGTGCGCGCCCAGAGTCATGGAGTGGTCCTGCGGCATTCGTAGCTACTTAGCAAGAGTCCCCCCCCCCCCCCCCCCGCCCCCCCGGTGAAAAAGCGGCGAAGCCGGGGGGGGGGGGGGGGGGGGGCGGGCACATGCACACACAGCCACACAGCTCCCGGCATAAATGGGCGGACCTTGATTTCCGCCAGCAGTGTCATAAACCCCTGGATGAGGACTGTTTCCCCCTTGGACGGCAGCATGAGCTCGTACTTCTCCGCGGTGCCGGCGTCCAGGCGGTGGATGGGCGGCAGGTGCAGGATGGTGGGCCGGTTCGCCGGGAACGCGTAGAACTCGTAGCAGCTATGCGAGATGGCCGAGTGCCAGGCGGTGTTGTTCCACACCTGGCAGTGGCACCCGTATCGTCAGCGCGCTGGCCGGCAGTGCATTGAGGCAGGCGGGCGAGGGGTCAAGGGGCGGTGTCGCGTACCTGGATGGAGCAGATCATGCAAAGCTGGTCAAAGTCGCGAAGGGCGATTGTGTCCGAGTCCTCTTCGATAATCAGGCTGTTGTGGCCAATCTGCAGCGCCGGGGAATCAGTTACAAACGGGCCAGAACAAGATGGCGATGTGGATGGGAAGCAGCCATAGGCATAGGCTTCGCGGGCGGGCGGGGATGGGGCGGGGGCACCCACCACGATGGACTCCTTCCACCAGCCCTGCAGCTCCTCATCCGAGGCAACCTCGTAGTCAGAGGTGTAGAACAGGCCGAGGTACTCGATTACAAAGTCCACGATCGCGCCCCACACCAGCATGCCGTCGTCCCGGAAGGGGTACTGCACCAGCGCGTCGCTGCCGTCAAAGCCGCGCGCCAGCAGGTTCTGCGGCATGCCCATCGACTCCACCGACCACTTGCTGTACATGTGCTGCACCAGGCCCTCCGCGCGCGGGCCGCACGAGAAGCAGTGCTGCAGCAGGCCCGCGGGGCCCGTCAGCCAGCGGCGCGCGGTCACGTTGGCGGCGATGCAGTGGCGGAGGTGCGGGCGCAGCAGGCGGAACACGGGGTGCAGCGCGGACAGGCGCCGCTGGAGCGCGACCGCAAAAGGCTCCATCACCGCGTAGGCCTCCAGGTACAGGCTCTTCATCACGTGCAGCTGCGCGTCCGCGTTGGCCACAAAGGTCTGGGGCATAAGCGGCGCCAGGTCGGTCAATCTGCGCCAGGCAGCCAAGGCCCGGGCATGCAGCTGATGCACAAGGAGTGCAGGCAGCAGCATGACCGCGCCAGCACTGATTCGCGAGTGATCCACGCTTATCCTTACACGAGTGGCTGCTTGGCTCATAATGTTTTCGCGTGGTTGCAGACCAGAGTATTTTGATGGCCATGCATCAACAAGAAAACAAGGACGGTGAGGGGGGGAGGGGTGGCTAGACTAGATAGCATTGATTGATTCAATCGCTCCGATTAATCAATTGATCCATTAATCCATTAATTGTATAAAATAACAAGGGTAATTGTGGCAGCAGACAGGCAGAGGGGGGGCGTTTTTTTCCGCCCTTTGTAACCGCTCACCTTGGCAATCAGCCAGTCGTACTCGTAGCAGTTGGGAGTGAAGGTAGGGGCATCGTCATCGTGCGGCTGGAGCTTGATGGCCGCAGGCACAATCACGGGCTCCTGGGTGGTCTCCTGCAAGGACAAAGTTGGTCCATACAGTGCAACAGCAGCAGCCGCTGATCAGCAATGCATCACCGCTATAATAGAGTCTTATTCATGTTGAAACTTCTGTAGGAGACAAAATTAATTTGTAATATATCGTTAGGGTATCGTGTATTAAAAGTGAATAAACTGAAGTAATATACGCCGGCGGATCATATGAGGGTCGGGACGGCCCTGTCGCCAACTCTGTATTAAATTGCCCGTGTGCGATCTGTTTGTCAGCGTAAGCCCGCGAGGTTTACGCTCCGATTTGTTTCCGTTTTCGTTTTGCAGGTAGATTATTTCATAAAATCCGTGGAAAAAGTGTCCGCTCTCAGCGGTACTCGTCGTGCAACAATCAACGTTGTACGGTCATATTATATACCAAAATACGGCACCAAAAAATCCAGTTGGGATATGAAGCATTAGTCGCTATTATTGGCACTTAATTGATCAGTAGTGGATCTGAGTGCAGACGGCCAAGTCTGATGCGTCTGCCGTGCTCACTCCGCACCCTCGTCTGGTGCTGCTTCCACCGCGCAATTGCTGTAGTGGACATTTTCTATTGCCTTTTCGGGAGGTTTCATGATCGCCTTTTGCAGCTAGCGCATAACTATATAATTGATCAGTAGTCGCCATGTTATCCTTATTGGCGCTAGCGACTATGACTAGCGACTGCGCGACTCGCCATTCAAAATCAGTACTCGCGCGTAGCCCTGACCACTACAGGTAGTTAGATACCGGCCGGGTAGGGTACCTGGATAGGGTTGTGGGTAGGGCACCGGGTATGTCATTGCTAAAATCGTCCTTTACGGGCAGAGTTATCGCCTTCCAATTGTCGACCCTCGGGTTGGGCAGCTAGCAACTGCTTGTTGGCCTACCGCTACCGCTGCGACTGCTTGTTCGCCTACCGCTGCGCAGAAGCCTTTCGAGGTTTGACGAATGAGGGGATCGTCGATTCGGACATAGGCCTAACGCACGATAGGTTCAGTGGACGGCGTGTATGGAGGATCGCAGGTGCCTAGGTCACGATCTGGACATGTAGGGTTCCGGGCGGGCCCTTGTCTTGGGATCCTTTACCGTACTTTAAACGGGTTTTGCACAATCGCTACTTAAAAATACGGGACTTCATTGAATTACAACGGAAATGTCATATTATGTATATGGCTCCAGTGAAGCAAACCTTAAATATATCATCCAGGTCGAAATAATACCGTCAGTAATTATAGGTTAATAATAATATCCTCGTCTGAATGGCCCCCATCCGCCCGTTGCCAAGCTTCCGAGCACCAGTTCGCCCGCCGCGCCCCCCACAATGGTCATGGCCATTGTGGGTCTGACGGATGGATGTGGCCGGTGTAGCTGGCCAAGTGAAAAAGACAAGGCTAACCGTGAACGGTCGCAGACCAATAAATCAAAGATATACGTATATTATGAGCGCAGCAGTGCTGCTTTTGGGGGCCTATTTGGCGACAAGCGTGGTGATATACATGATAATACACATAGAAATATGTATACCAAAAGAACGTTTCAGGCCTCACACCACACATACGGCACATGACATGGTGCGTAACTGGTGAGCGACGCTGTGGGTACTCACGTTTTCTGCAAGATAAAGCAGGCACAAGGGGGCGCAGCCCGCAAACTTTCTTGGCCGGCTGCCGCCGCCCTCCCCTGCGGGAGGGCCGCCGCCAGGCTCCGCCTCGGAGACAAGGAACGGCCGCAGTTCACGGAGGTCCAACAGCAGGCAGCGCCCCACAAGTGCCTCCGCCTCCAGTTGCCGGCCGGGGCGAATAATCTGTATATGCGCAGTCACGCACAGGGACACCGGATGCTTGATGTCAGGTCAGGACTGCTTGCTTGACAATGACTCAGTCCGTTTTATGTGCGTTGGCGCACAATGGCCGCATATTCATGCAATTACCACACACACACACACACACACACACACACACACACACACACACACACACACACACACACACACACAATATGTGAGCATGCACGTATTGCCTAGTTTTTCACATACACAAATGCTAGGTATATGCGCACTATGCGTGCATGGTCACATATTCACACACGACCCACGCCTGTTTAAATGGGCGCAGGCACAGGCACAGGCACAGGCACAGGCACAGGCATAGGGACAGGCCGGTGGCATGTGGACATATACCGAGTACATGTCACCATGTGATGCATTTTATAGTTGGGAGTGGGGATAGGTGTATCCGCATGTAGCACCCACATTCTTGCGTCTGCGGCACAAGTGAGGCAGGGGGTGGGCCGGGGCCGCAGGGAGTCCACACGTGGGTTGGGGGTGGTGAGCGGCCGCCGCTCGCCGCACCTCCATCAGCTCTAGCTGCTTCTGGATGTAGGCCATGTCCAGTTCCTCGGGAAGCTGGGTGCACACCGTCAGCATGGAAGGGTTGCAACCCTGCAGGCACACAGCCATGCCGCTCAGCCGACAGGCAGCGCAGGATACTCTCTGGGCAGCGCTGAAATCAATCAGCAGGGTTTAGTCACCAACAGCTATTATCAACATATTGTTGACAGCCGTCCAGATGTATGCTGATTTATGGTTTATTTCCGAGTCACAGTTTCCAGCCACCCGCACTTCAAGATCGGTACATCATATAAACCCTAAATCAGATGGCCTGCCGTTGCATTAGCAACAATTACGTGCTTTTCAAATTTGCAAAAGAGTGCAGACATGCGGTGATGCTGATCAATGTCTGGGCCTTTCAGGGCTGGATTAGACAGCAGGGTCAACATCGCCAATGACTACCAATACACCCGCAGTCTGATAGCAGCCATATCATACATCAAAACAGCTATATGTAGTCACACATATCTCAAGCAAACAAGTTGCTCCTCAGACACCCTAGGCGGAGAGGGTGGCACAGCCTATACCCGGGTTTTCACCCTCCTGTATTCTCTCGGAGTGCGGGGCTGCGGACCCAAGTCCGTGGGGGACATCCGGGGCGGCGAGCCTCTCATCTTCCACGATGGGCTCAGACTTCGGACCATAGTCGCATCACTAGATCTAACACAGGCTGGGAGCGCCGGAGCGGACTAGGGGCGGGCGTCAGGTTCATATGCTCCGCAGGTTGAGAAGGGAGTGGGGGTCCTTAACTCCGTCGTCGCACAAAGCGAGCCGGACACCTCTGCACAAAGTGGGCCGATGCGCCCAATTCCGAGGATTCCACGGCCACCGCCTGACGAACTAGGCGGGCGACCGCATTATGGCGGTCTATGTATAATAAGCCCGCAACGCGCGGGCACCCGCCACTGACACGGGTACACGAGTCTGGCAAACCACAGAGGGCAGAGGGAGTCATCATGTTGATACCACTCGGCTGGCTTGCCGGTGTTCACCTTGCTGCATAACAATTTGGATTCGAGGCGCGCCCCCCGACGAGCCAAACCGGCGCGATCGGGGCTAGCTGATTAAACAAAGCTGATTAAACAAAGCCGCGACGTGCTTCACGATCAAAACGCCGTTAACCACCGCCGAGCGCAGTCGCAAGAGGAGTTGCAGAAGGCTTGCCGAGTAGGTGGCCAGTCAGCCGCGGATGGCCCTCGCCACCAATGTGAAGGCAGCAACCGGAGACGGGGGGGGGGGGGGGGGGGTCCCCGGTGGATGGGGCGGCAGAAGCAGGCACCGCCCCCGAGTATGCCTGGTTCACATTGTAGTACTCGTTTGTTGCTACACCTCTCGTCTTGGAGCTCTTGTATCCCGTGTTGCCCGTGACAGTATAGAAGTTGGCTGCACCATTGGCGGTACATTGGATTGCCTACCTAATGTTTCATTCAGACCCCCTGTCATCCGGGGTCACCATGTGTACATTACTTGTGTACCGCACCCCCGCCATAGAGCTTTTCTTGTTACAATAATGTGCATTTAGTGTGGGTGCCCCCAGCAGGCACGCGCCCGGGCGCACCTGGAGGAGCTGGCGCGCAAACTCGTGGTCATCCTCGATCCACGCGCGCTCGCTGCCCAGCAGGCTTGGTGCCGGGAACCCCGACAACTTTGCGCCCTGTGGTGATTGGGCCAGAATGTGCGCAGCACACGATGGGGATGAGAGCCCGTAGCACGGCGGCAAGCTGAAAGGGGGGGGGGGGGGGGGGCAAGTCGGGCCGCGCATGCCTTCTGGTGGGAGGTGTTTTCGTACGGATAGTACACATCCGCCATCAAGGAGCCGCTGTCCAGCTGGCGGGAGGACAACTTCCAGGGCGACGGGTCCCCTGTGCATTTGCGCATGAGTGTTACTTTAACGTCCATTAAAGCCGACCCCCATGCAGACGCTACTCCCATCCGAGTATCACTCCCAACAATCAAACCAAGACCCAGCTAGGGCGGTGCATCAGAGTTTAGGGTTGCATATTTCTTTATAGCGCCGGTGCCAGCATGGTTTATTCTTGTGCCTCGAAAAGTGACGCCGGTGAGGGAGCAAAGCCATAAGCAGTTGCTCCTAGAGCGGCAAGAGAGTATTGGTAGCAGTAACTTTTAGTCTCCGCCCATGTTTTTGCCTGATCGAATAGATACATTGAATATATATGTATATAGTATACTAGATACCAAATGTGGTATATATATATCATACGATAAGATAGGAATAACAGGGCCAAAAATAATGAGCTTTTCAACCTTCGTGTCGGAATACTTGTGATTTTATTCGGACTTATTTCCCCGTTTTGATAGTTTTTCCTCTCGGCGCGCACGCGGGCCGGGAGGGGGGGGGGGGGGGGGGCAGAGGGATGGGGAAGGGCGGAGGGAGGGGGAACGGCGGAGAGAGGGGGAAGGGGGTGGAATAAAAAACGTTCTTTGTCTGCGGACCACCTGTGTTTGCACGATATACATTGTATAATTTATATTTGCGTAGTCGCTACATATACATTGCAGGTATACCATATACAATGTATATAGCACGCGGGTGCTGCGACTCGCCTTATTTGCAAGAACCTTATTCAGAGCCTCAAATTTGGCGTGCTCGCAACCTGTAGCAGGAACATCCGGTATAGCGCCGATATATTTTTGGCTGTAAATGGCCTCTGGCAGGCAGGGAAGGATATAATTTGCGGTGGCCACATTGCCGCGTCCGCACCCGTACACGTGCCTGCGATGGGATGGGCTGCAGGGACGCCGCAGTGTGGAGGGCAGCCCGGCGCTCACCGATGAGGTGGCTCAGCCCCCGCTCGACCAGCAGCTGCGCCACCTGCGCCGCGAGGTCGCCGCTCGACAGCTCCGGCGGCCGCTCGTCGCGCGGGAGGTCCTCCAGCCGGGACGCCGCAATGCGGTTGGGCAGCGAGATGGGCAGCCCGTTGATGGGGTCCGTCTCCCACAGGTACGTGCGCTGCATGTCCTCCAGCTCCCGCGCGCGCATCTCCTGCAGGTAAAACGGCGTCTGGGGCGGCAAGCAGCAGTTGCCCAGGGATGGGTGGGGCACGCAGCAGGTCAGTGGCCAGGCGGCACGCAGGGCTGGCGACCGGATGCCGGCATTGCTTTAAAGTCTCATTAGACCCTTAGCGTGGCATTCGGAGCGGTGGGCCGGGCTGCTGCCGCTCCGAATGGAAAGAAACGGCGACCACGGCAAACGAGAGTGGCTATAATAATACATTCACTGGCTTCATGATCCATTGCACCATCTTATCAATAGTAGAGCTACATTGGCAATGGGAACGCCGAGACAGAGTATCGGCATCATCTGCGCAGGCGGGAGTGCCTGATGCCGCTACTGCTTTGTGGCGGGCATAGTCCCTAACCCCCTTTAGGGTAGGTTTTAATACATTGCGCTCGATTACGGATTTAGGGTTTGAAAATACAGCTGGTCCTGTTTCCAACCCTAAGCCCCTACCTATCTGTACTCGACGTGACATACTTAGGGTTTCATATAAGGCTATGGCAGATGGAGTACTCGTATGTGCAATGTGCGTGTGTAGTGGCGTATGCTGTAACGTGACAGACAGTCAAGTGTGTCACACACTGTGTCGCTCTTTTTAGTGTGTGACGCTACAATATAGATTTAAATGCTTTGCTGAAGGCGGCGCACCCGACCTGCCTGGGGGCGGGGGTATGGGGTGAGGGAAACGTGTGCCATCGTAAGAAGTCCCCACAAATGAGGACCAGCGTCAATGTGGCATATGGGTGGCAATGATTAAGACATGTGAGCAGGGCCAGTCGGAAGGAGCGAAGTGGATGTGTCACAATGGACAGCCAGCGATGAGAGGCGCGCGCGCACGTGTCTGGGGAGGCGCGGCTGCGCCTCGAAGAAGTGGCGGCGCCCCTCCGCCGGCACCCAGCCGTAGCAGGGGATCACCCACTGCTTCCAGAAGCGCCCGTTCTCGAGGCCGCCCTCCACGATCTTCTCCACCACCACCTTGTGCACCTCCCAGTCCGCCTGGGCGCCCGCGCCTTGGTTGGTGAACACCACGCAGCCAATGTCGCCCAGGTCCTCCGCTGGGGGGGGGGGGGGGGGGGGTGTCTCATGGGGTTTAGGGTTCCCAAACCCCAGGAAGGAAGGAAGCGAGGCGCCATTGTGCCCCACGGTACGGGCGCACCTGCTGCGTAGCTGAACTCCTCCCGGTGCGTGCCGTCCTGCAGCTGTTCCATGGTGGTGAAGCCCTCCTCCGTGAGCGACTGCTCCACGCAGCCGCTGACGCGCTGCGGCGCGCTCATCCCGGTCTCGCCCACCAGCTGGTACGCCACCTGCGCCGCACGCGCCAACGACAGCGCCACCGCACGCCGTCAGTAGCCGGCGCGCCCGGGCCTAGAGGTCCAACGACCGCTGGGACATCATCAGCCCCAGCCCGCATGCCCGCAGCTGAGCGGTACCCTCCTCCCCTCTCACCCCTTGCCCACCCCCGTTGTGCCATAGAGCAGGCGACGCGCTCACCGCTGCGCTCCACCCGCTCTCCACATGCTTGCCGCTGTAGATGCGGACCTGCAGGCAGGGCCAACCAGGCGCCCAAGCGCCGCACGTCAGCATGCCACCACAGCCCTGCCCCCCATCGCCACCGCCATCGCCTGCGGAGAGGCGTCATGGCCGGGCCGGGCGGATCGCCCCTAGGCGATGGCAGGCGCCTGCTGACGTATACATATTCTGCTCAATGAATGGGTGCAGAAGCGTACGTGGAAAGGTGAGGGACTGTTCAGGATTCGTGCTGTTGAAGTGAAGGCCAGCCGGCATATGCCCTGGACACGCCACGCCATGACGCCCCCCCCCCCCACAGTCACATCCGCACAAGCCCACATACGCGTACCCGCAACCACACAATCTGCATCGCCCATGCGACTACCACGTTACTGCCGCATAGCCCAGGCTTGTCACCGCGGAGCATGACCGCGTATACTGTGTGATGTGCTTCATTGTTCTTTCTTGTGCACCAGCCCGCAATAACTCAAAACAGATGTGCACAGCCCGGGTGTGCGCCTTCCCATACACCAAAGACGCACGTCGGGGCAACAGCAGCAGCAGCAGCTAATGTAGGAGATAGAGGGTGTGTGTGTGTGTGTGTGTGTGGGGCCAAGCAGATGTAGGCGGGCGGCAGTGACAGTCGCCGGCACTGCCTCCGCTCGGGGCCGCGCGCTCATATGCCCCGCGCACCGTGTATAGCTCCGTGTTCTCGATGCCATCGTCGGCGGCGGCGCCACCGTACGCCGCCAGGTCCGCGGGCAAAGACAGGCCGCCGCCCATCGCGCCCTTCCGGTCCCAGGCCGCCGCTACCAACCTCCTCTCGGCTGCGCGCTCAGATGCGGGGCGCCGCAGAGTCGGGCTCGCTCGCCGCGGCGCAGTCGAGGGGCTTTTGGGAAGCTCTCGGTGGCCGAGCTCACTTGCCCAGGCTGCAGTCTGGTAAAGCGTGCTCGGCGTGTTCGAGAGTTTTCGCAGTCGAGCAGGTGAGGCTCGTGCTGGCGTGGTTCCCTTGATGTTTGTGGTTCGGGCGGGTGTCGTGTCGCGCCCGCGAAGGTGGCGCGCGACCGGCCGCATGGCCGCATGCGGGCGCTGTTGTTGCTTGTCCAGATGCGCGCCCGCGCGGCCCCAGTACCGGTAACGGACTTCCAAATAAAGTCAATCGCTATTTCAATCTAATCCATACTCATAAATGTATGGTACGTACTGGCAGGGATACTACCAGGAAGGATTGTCATCATTCACGGGCGGTAGTATCGTACGGGTAGCTGCATTTTCTATGGATGTTAATTTACCTAAGGATTATTATGTACCGGCGGGTGGTACGTGTGCGCTATTTCGTACATTCGTGCGTGTAATTGTAATGTGTGGCCGTACTGGACGAACTCCACTGCTACTCAAGATGTACATGCTGTCCATGCTTATAATGATTCATTGTTCATGATGTACGATAAGGTGCAATACATAGATGATATACGCTAAGATACCATATACATAAATAGACAGAATAATTCCAGCCAATCATTCTCCCCAACATAGATGCTTTATTGGCGCATCAATAATACCACGGACAATGTACTATAGCGAAATGCATCATTCTAAAGTAAATACATATATTACATAGCTGCAAGGAGTAGTATTACTAGCAGGTGATGTATGAGATAGTAGCACCTAGCAACGCGCGATCTAAAATATCACCTGCCGCGGGCTCCATTAAAAAGCATTTTTATTACCTTCTACCGTAAGCGCCGAGGGCCTACTGTTGCTGCAAACCCTAAAATGCCGAGAACCAGAAGCAGAAGCCGCATTAGAAGGAGCAGCAGTATTTAGTCAAGCAACAGCAGCCGTACATAGCTATCCGTACAATGGGCAGAGCACGATGTACATTGTCGGGTTGGTAGCCCGCACTGCATGGGAACCGCCTATGAATTACCTACATGCGCCGATGCACTTGAGATAAAAGCTTACGTCGAGACTCGGACTCATTGCTATGCAGAGCTCAAGTAACTGTTTAGAAGAAACGAGAAGCAACGGAGAATTTGTGATGACGAAATAATGAAACAACAGCAATTTCTCGCACCTCGCGATTCTGAGAATTACAATGCGGGATTAGTCCTGGAAGTGCGCCGGCACACGTACAACCAGGAGTGGGCCTTGTGTTCAGCATGGGGGCGGGCGGTTTTCACTACGTTGTATACAGCCCAGGGGAAACCGAGCAGGTCCAGAATGTCCGAGCTGATGAAATTTTCCCCGCACGTGCAGCAGAATGTTAGTGTGAGGCTGGCGGGCGCGTCACGCAAGCAGCAGGAGCATGCCGATCCAGTGCATAGTGTCGTGGTCGCTGCTCTTGATGGCATGATACTCGCAGTAAAGTGCACCACCAACATACTTCAGATGGGGCTATGCTATTGTGATTCTCCGCCTATCTAAATGAGCGGATTGTGCCGAGGCGGTATAATGCATTGATACATGGCAATAAGTAAGCAATGTTAATCAAAATCGCCTCAATTCATTGTTCAGTTGAAAGAAAACCCGAAAGAAGACTTCTCTTGCCGATACTCACCAACTTGACGAAGTGCCTTGATTTTGGCGACGGCTGCCGTACTAACCGTAGAATCGCCGAATGTGTCGGGAAGCTTCGGAGGCATAGCAAAGCATGTAGGCAATTGTGGGCAAAGCCTTCGACCTTATTAATCAACCTTAAACGTGATTTAAAGAAGTTGATGAGTACGGCGACGGGTATATTCACGCCTGTTGGTTGCATTCCCCCTCTGCGCGAACAAGCGGACACTTGGCGCCATCCCATCTCCCTCCTCTGTGGTCCTCAGTGTTGCCCACCCCATCGAGCGCCGCGACCCCGGGCTGCGGCTTGCCCATGCTCAGCGGGCCCGGCTTGCCGCATCAGTGGCGCATAGGGACGCATGGAGAGCCGCACTTGTGGGGAGTGGCTGGGTGTTGGCCCCAACGTACTCGCTCCGGGTGCCGACGCGGGAATAACAACACTGCGAACTTGAATCTGTCGGCACGCCTGTCGGAGGGCAAATGTAGACAATACTATTGCGTAACCATGGCGCAGGTTCCTATGGATTGCATGGAAGCCCAATTTGAGGCTTGTACTGATGGATCTTTTAGGCGCATTGGCGGCCGTAGTGCCGGAATGGAGACACGGGTCGCTTTGTCGTTGGGCGCTCCGCCCCTCAGATACGACAGCCAACGCAAATGCCAACACATCCTGGGATTACAGATGTCAGCGCCGTCTACCTTCCCGCTCACTACTCGCTACTGGGCGCATTTCCCGCGCCCCCGGCCTTGCGCCCCTTGCCGCCCTTACCTCGCTCCTTGCGCCCCTCCGCCTCCGCTTCCCGCGGCGCTTTCCCCTCCGGCCGCCCCCCACCGGACCTCCAGGCGCCTGGCGCGGGTGCTGCGGAGGACGTGTTCCTTTGCATTGGGCCGGAATGGGCCGTGTTTGGAGCTCGTCCGGCGCTCCCTCCTCCCGGGTCCTTCTTGCCGCCCCGCTCTGCCACGGGTGCTGCCCCTGCCGCCGAGCCTTGCACATGCCAGGAATTCGCGTCAGGGCGCTGCCGCTAATGCCAAACAAAACAAGCAATAATAGATAAGTTACCGAATAAATAAGCTATAAATGCTGAGTTAACAGAAAATGTTATATCAATAGCCACAGGCCTCGTGCTTGTCTATCCGTTCAGTAGAGCGGAAGTCTCTTGTGCGCGAGGTCCCCGATTCGACTCTCGAACGGGCGTGTCCTGGCTTTATACCTGATTCATGCAATAGGCCTTCGGGGGTCGAATTATGCGATGCTTTAATGGCTATGCACAGACCTACAACGGGAGTTGGCGCAAGTGCTGGGGCGGCTTCGGCCAAAAACCCGCGGAGAGGACTTGTCTTTTTCATAACCAAGAGCCACCCGGGGGAACTCATGGCTGTGGGGCACATGTCGACCTCACAACAGGGTGCGTTTTGTCCTTTGGGTACCGGGTAGCGGCCAGTACATCTACCTCAGAGGAATCAGTACAGCAGCATCAGTGCGTGGCTGTATCCCCCTCCCCCCCCCCCCCCCCCATCCTATTTGATACGGATAGGGAAGCACCTGCTTAATTGATGGCGGCAGACTGCAATATCGACCGATACATAATGCAATGCAAGTGGGGCGCGTGGAGTGCGGCCAGAGCCATGCCGCCAACGACACCTGTGATGTGCACAGCTGGACCGTGCAGCGGCGGTTGCAGGTGGGGGAGAACCCACGTGCCGGATCGGCGGCCTCGTGCTTGTCAGCGCCCACTTTCTGCGAGGCTCGGAAGCACCGGATGCACAGCGGCTGCCCGCGGTACTGGCGCTGCTCGCCGCACGAGCGGCAGCGGTTGGCGTCGTGGCAGGGCTTGCAGAGCGCGTGATCCGTGGAGCGCTTGGCGCCGACGCGCTTGCAGTGCGCGCACTCGTTGCGCTCCACGCAGAGCGCGCAGAGCGCGCCAGGGGCGAGTGTGCCGGCGCCGTCGGCGCTGACGTCGGCGAGCGCCTTCTGGTCGCCGCACTGCCGGCAGGCGTTGGTGCGGGCGCAGCGGCGGCATAAAAGGCGCGTGGGGACCTGCACACACATCAGATGTCAAAACCGCCCCCTTGCACATTTGCATACACGGCGTCATGTCATAACAAACTACCAACAATGATAAGTGCTATAAATTTATTCGGAAATGTGGGAATAAATTAATAATATACATACACATGCCCATGCACATCCACATGCTAATATGTGTGTTAACAACAATAATGCTTGACTTATAAGGACAAATGCGGAATCCCTTGAACATGCCACAACGCAGGTCTGCGGGTTGCTGCGCGGTGGGTTCTGATCACCTGCGAGCTGCCGGACCCGGCACAGGAGGAGATACTGCACATGAGGAACGGTGCGCAGCACTACAAATCGCGAGGACGGCAGAGGTGGGCTGGGGATGGGAAGAGGGGGGGGGGGGGGGGGGGGGGGGGGGGTTAGGGGCTCACCTCCTTCTGGGCCGCGCACGCTCTGTTCTGGCACTGGTACGACTGCACCCAGGCCTCCTCCTGCCCGGCGCGCAGGCCGGTGTACACCCACGCGGTGGGCGCCGCCAGCAGGTTGAGCTGGTGCGTGACGGTGACCTCCACCATGCACTCCAGCAGCGCGCCCACGTCCCGTGCGAGCGCGCCGCGCTTGTCCTTCTCGCTGGCGCTCAGGAAGCGCTGGTGGTCGCCGTTCACCGGTGCGCAGGCTGCTCGCCAGCAGCGACACCGACCTGGCCATGCCCGGCCAGCCACAATCAGCATATCAGCACGGGGCACGGTAGCTGGAACGACCCCCCTCCCCTTTCTACCCTATGTCTACTAGTGCTGCACATCGCCGGTATCAATGTTGCGCCTTAAAATGGAAAGCGGTTACGGACGACGGTGCGGTAATGAGGGCACCGCGAATAAGAGCCAGCCCTGCCTGTCTAGGGTCAAATTACACGAAACTATCGCGGACCGAAACCGAATGGTCGCATAGGCTGCATGCAAGCTCACTTTGAGGCTCATGATAGGGATTCCCATAGGTGTGTCGGCGCCTGTTGAGGCCAGACGGCGCTAAATTAAAAATGGGGTTGGTTGCATTGCCGCCGTGATGACTTCCCACCCGAATCTGCGACTTTAGGGGCTGGCAGATGGATGGGAACGAGGGGCGTGATGGGTCCATGGGCATGGCCGCATGGGGCGGGGGGCGCACCGGTGCAGCCGGAGCAGCACATCGCGCAGCTCCACCAGCCCCTTGCTGCGCCCGGCGCGGATGTCCTCCACCTTGCGGCACTGCAGCTGCGCAAAGCTCTGGTCCAGGTCGACCCAGAACCGGGTGTCCTTCCCCTCGGGCGGGAAGAAGCCGCCGAGGTCGAACTCCCACACAAATTGCAGCGCGTACGCGAGCACGTCCCCCGCCTCATGCGCCGCCGTCTTGGAGCGCCCCTTGTCCAGCTCCGCCAGCAGCTCGCCCACCTCCTCCGCGAGCAGGCGGTACAGCTGGCTGGAGTTGCCGTGGTGCGAGCCGGCGAGGTGCCAGCCGCGGCTCTTCACCCACCGCCCGTTGCCCTCCACCACGCGCTCTAGCGGTACCTGCTCCACCGCCTCCAGCCCTGCAATGTAGTTCACGCACTCCTCCACGGTGGTGCTGTTCTTGATGGCATTGTAGCCGACCAGGATGTTGCGGTACTGCTCCACCAACCCGGCGTACGCGTCGTCCCTCTCGTCGAAAGCCTCGTCCTCCAGCACACCCGCCGCGATGATCTCGTCTCCCAGCATCTCCTCCTCCTGTTTGATCTCCTCCAGCAGCAGCACCTCCCGCAGCTCCAGCTCCCGCATCGCCTCCACCAGCGCGGCCTTCTCCTTCGCCAGCTCCATCAGCTGCACCCGCAGCACGTCGTGGGCCATCACGTGCAGCGACGCCGTGTCTGTGCGAACCAGCAGGCCGCCGGCGTGCTTGCCGCTGGGGGTACTGGGCGTCGGGGTGCCCGCCGGCTCAGACGTCCCCGCCGACGCGGCCTCGCTGCTGCCATCCGCCAGCGCGTGCGACTCCAGCCGCCGCAGCTCCCGCGTTGGGAAGTCCCGCTCAGTTATCGAATGTAGCGAGCCGGACATATGTAAGCCCGCCGACGGATCGTATTCGAATGCGCTGTGGAAGCTCGAGCTGGACTCCAGCCGATCCAGCGACGGACGGTGCTGCTCATCGTCTGCCATGCTCCTTGTTGCGGTCAGCCTGCTGGTAAGAACGGTCGGCGCCGCGGCAGAAGCCCAAAGGCGCAGTAGCACGCGCGCTACAGACGGCCTTTTGTCAACAACGAAGCAAGCCTCGTAAATGGTCCCTGTCGTCGCAGAAGTAGCAGTCGTCCCTATCCCTGCTCGCCCGTCAGCAGTGAGCTCATCGACTGCCCATCGATCAAACCTCTGGTAGGAATCCCCCTGCTCCCAGCGGGCGCATGTCGTCCCGCCAGCAATGCGCCCACTTTTTTCCACCCCCGGGACAGGCATGGCAACACTGAAACCCTCGCTGCGCGCGTCTACCACGGCCGTTTGGGCAGCGCGCGATCCAGTAGTCGCTAACTAAAAATCCCGGTATAGTCATTAAGCAAATTGCCGGAGCATTGGACAACTAATAAGACGCCGTCATAGGGTTATGACAGAATTTCCTGCAGCAGTGTTGGCGGTCGGAAACAACGCAAACAATAATAAATGCCCGGCAGCACTGACCACAAAATGTCTGCCCGCCGGCCGCCCGTTTACTGGGCGTCGGCCCATTCGAGTAATGATGCGAGTTGGGGCAAGCCCCAGCCCGCGGAGCAAAGCATTTCGTGAGTTAGTACGATACATGTGCAACAAAGAAAACATGAGGGAGGGCTCGACGCCATAACAAAAAAGAATCCCATTCCCATTATGCGCGCCGTGAAGAGAAGGGGGGACTCCGTCCAATGAAATAAATGCAGTTTAAGTGCAGTCCAATTTGCCAATCCTAGAAGGGGTAGGCAAGTAAGATGTGGAACAACGAGAATTCGTCGAGGGCGCAGAGAGACCGCAGGATTTGGGGGGAGGATGAGGGCGGCCGGGACGGACCGGAGCCACGATTAGTGATTAGTGCGCGGGAGAAAAGCGCAATATTATGGCGTAAACGGTAGAGGCCACTATACTTCACTTTTGACTCACTGAAAATGGGACAATTTACTAGCTCACGCGCCAAACAATGTACTACAGACACACATATACAGCGCAAAGTACTGTACTCGCCGTCGCCGCCGCCAACCCTTATCCCGCCCACTCGAGTGGAGGGGGGGCTGCGCAGTACTACTAGTCGCTACTAGTATACCTTTCCACCACCGCCAAGGCTGCCCAGAACCCAAACCGGGCCGTGGCAGACAGTTAGCGACTATTCATAGGAAAGGATCCCACGCGACACAGGCATGCAGGGTCTTAACTTACACAAAAAGGCGCGAACGCCCGGATCCGTGACATGAATGGACTCCGCCTACCTTCGGCGTAGGTATGCACGGCTGGTGAGTAGGCAGCTATAGAGACTTGCAGCTCACGCTATCGGTTACTGCCATGCAGGCTGGGGTAGGTCCCATCGCGATGGAGGTGCCTAGCACCCCCCCCCCCCCCCCCCGCTTCCCCCCCGCACGCGGCCACCCTCTCGAGAGTCTGCCAGCCGGTCCGCCCGACCCGCTCGACCAAGGGCTGCGTCTGCTCGACGTGCCCCCACCCAACGCTCTCGTCGCGTGGCGACCCTTGCCGTTGGACCTAGCCGGGCCGATACGCAGTCAGTGGCGGGTCAGGGGCAGGGCCCGCCAGCGGCAGACATGTCGCCGAGCTTGGCTGTCGCTGGCGATGCGGGCGAGGGCTGGCCTACGCATAGCGATAGCCAGGCTGGGGAGAGCGGCGGGCAGGGAGCCGGCGCGTCGGCAGCCACACCCTGTGGACTTGCGCTCGCATTAGGCGGGGGTGGGGGCGTGCCGGATGCCAGCGGCTCGGAGGCTGGTAAAGGCGCGACAACCACCATGCTCACGGTAAGAGCTGTGGAATAGGCGGGATGGAGGGCGGGGGGCGGGGGGGGGGGGGGGAAGGGGTTGTGGCCGTGCTGTGATGTAATGCTGTGGTAGTGTGGTGCACCTTTGCATTTTTATACGGCTTGCTAATTATGTCGCCATTACACGTTCGACTGACAGCCCCGACTCCAAAAACTAGCACGAGCAACGCACCCCCTGCCCCCGCTGCCGACGAGTTGCAGCCGGCCTCAAAAGAAGCAACGCCAGTCGCCAAGGTGGGCGGCCTTGCTGCGATGTAAGGCTATGCTGGGCTTCTAGTGTTTTCGGCTTCATTGCTAATTATGTCGCCATCGCGCGTTCGACCCACAGCCCCCGATTGCAAAGCACGAGCGACGCACCCCCTTGCCTTGCTGCCGACGAGTCGCAGCCGGCCTCAAAAGAAGCGACGCTAGTCGCCAAGGTGGTCGGCCTTGCTGCGACATAATGGTGTTGTCCACCTTTGCATTTTTATGGCTTGCTACTTATGTCGCCATCGCACGTTCGACCCAACAGCCCCCGAGCGACGCACCCCCTCGCCTTGCTGCCGACGAGTCGCAGCCGGCCTCAAATGAAGCGACGCTAGTCGCCAAGGTGGACGGCCTTGCTGTGATGTGAGGCTATGGGATATAGGCTCCTGTAGTTTCCGGCTTGCTAATTTTGTCGCCATCGCACGTTCCACCCACAGCCCCCGAGCGACGCACCCCCTCGCCTTGCTGCCGACGAGTCGCAGCCGGCTCGCAAGAGGCGCCGGGAGTCGCCAAGGTGGGTGACCTTACTGCGATGCTGTAAAGCTATGCTAGGTTGTTTTAGTTAGTTTCCGACTTGCTAATTATGTCGCCATCGCACGTTCGTCCGACAGCCCCCGAGTGCAAAAGCTGGCACGAGCGACGCACCACCTCGCCTTGCTACCGACGAGTCGCAGCCGGCTTGCAAGAGGCGCCGCGAGTCGCCAAGGTGGGCGGCCTTTCTGCGAGGTAAGGCTATGCTGGGCTGTTTCAGTTTTCGGCTTGCTAATGATAATGTCGCCATCGCACATTCGACCCACAGCCCCCGAGTGCAAAAGCTGGCACAAGCGACGCATCTCCTCGCCCCCGCCAACGAGTCGCAGCCGGCCTCAAAAGAAGCGACGCACGTCGCCAAGGTGGTCGGCCTTGCTGCGACATAATGGTGTTGTCCACCTTTGCATTTTTATGGCTTGCTACTTATGTCGCCATCGCACGTTCGACCCAACAGCCCCCGAGCGACGCACCCCCTCGCCTTGCTGCCGACGAGTCGCAGCCGGCCTCAAATGAAGCGACGCCAGTCGCCAAGGTGGACGGCCTTGCTGTGATGTGAGGCTATGTGATATAGGCTCCTGTAGTTTCCGGCTTGCTAATTTTGTCGCCATCGCACGTTCCACCCACAGCCCCCGAGCGACGCACCCCCTCGCCTTGCTGCCGACGAGTCGCAGCCGGCTCGCAAGAGGCGCCGGGAGTCGCCAAGGTGGGTGACCTTACTGCGATGCTGTAAAGCTATGCTAGGTTGTTTTAGTTAGTTTCCGACTTGCTAATTATGTCGCCATCGCACGTTCGTCCGACAGCCCCCGAGTGCAAAAGCTGGCACGAGCGACGCACCACCTCGCCTTGCTACCGACGAGTCGCAGCCGGCTTGCAAGAGGCGCCGCGAGTCGCCAAGGTGGGCGGCCTTTCTGCGAGGTAAGGCTATGCTGGGCTGTTTCAGTTTTCGGCTTGCTAATGATAATGTCGCCATCGCACATTTGACCCACAGCCCCCGAGTGCAAAAGCTGGCACAAGCGACGCATCTCCTCGCCCCCGCCAACGAGTCGCAGCCGCCCTCAAAAGAAGCGACGCACGTCGCCAAGGCGGTCGGCCTTGCTGCGACATAATGGTGTTGTCCACCTTTGCATTTTTATGGCTTGCTACTTATGTCGCTCGCCATCGCGCGTTCAACCTACCCACATCCCCCCGACTGCTAGCTGCACGAGCGACGTACCCCCTCGCCTTGCTGCCGCATAGTCGCAACCGGCCTCAAAAGAAGCGACGCCAGTCGCAAGGTGGGCGGCCTTGCTGCAATGTATCCGTTGGTTCAACCGCAGGTGACTGCTACCTGCACGCGGAAATTGTTTGAGGAGGGGCAGCATACCTTTGTAGCCGCCGAGGCATACAAGAACCGCCAATTAGTAGAGAGACCTGAGATTACCGACTTGACCGCTTTGTAGTCGGCATATTCAGTGTGGCCGTCTTCGGCAGGAAGCCAGTGACCGATATGGTGTGGTTGTACCTCAGCCCCAGCTGGGGTGGGCCGTGTGGCCCCTGCAACTGCCGTGTCGGAACGCTTAGCGCTGCCTTGCATACCGGGGCTGCCTGCGGCACCCTCTTCAGACGCCACTACTTCGGCCAAAGACGCAGGGGGGCGCAGGCCACCCCCCCTTAACGACTCTTCCAAGGTCGCAACATCACGCAAGGCTGCCCCACGCGAGCAGACGGGCATACCCGACGGCAGACCCGATACAACTTGTTGCCATCTCGAGAACTTCCGTACTCAACATTCCCTCATGATCTTGAATGAGTTCCCGCACCTCCCCAAGTGCAGCGCGAAGTTCGTGTATAGCCCGCAATGGGGAACCCATACTGACCCCGCAGCCCTACTTCCTACTTGTTTCAACGAGAACTGTTAGACAGGTGTGGGAGGCGGAGAACTGCCTCGACTTCGCGGCAACCTACCTACCTACCTACCTACCTACCTTCGGAGAACCTGCCTCGACCCGCCGCCTTTGCCTCGTTCCGCCGCCACCAAGTGATCATGTACTTTGTGCCAGTACACGCGAACCCTAAAAACCTGCACAGGGTTTAAAGCTAGTAAATTGTCCCATTTTCAGTGAGTCATAAGTGAAGTATAGTGGCCTCTACCGTTTACGCTATAATCTTGTCCCATTCCCAGTGCGCGGATTCGTGGGGGCCCGAGAGGCTTGGACCTCCGCGATGGGCTTGGCACCGGCCTCGGCTTTCTTCGGATGGGGTCCTTCGATGCGTCGGCCGTCAACTTGGCGTCGACACGGAACTACCAGACTACGCGGGGGTTGTGCAGGTGGGCGACCTGGAGCTCGGCGCCGGCGCCCGGCGGTAGGTCGCCGGCTTGTCGAGCATGTTGGTAACAACGAGATCTTCATGCTGCTCTAGGAAGGAGAAGGTTGCACCGGTAAGGGAAACGAAGAACTATGCCTCTAGCGGTACATCGACGACAAAGTCGTTGATGTCATTCACGACATCGGCCACCAGAGGGATAGTCGAACGGATATAACGTCGATCTCGCAATGCAGCACCATAGCGCGGTAAGCGCGCATCGCGCGGATGACCGTTCGATTGTCTGCCCATAAAGAGTCAGAACCGGTAATACCTATCGGAGCCTTGAGAGAGGTGACGGATGTCTTGTCCGTCGCCCGCTTGCGCGTCGCAGCATGCAACGCCGGCTCCGCGGTGGGAGGCACGGGGGTTGCCGCGGGCGGGGAGCGATGGCCTTGGCGGCGCAGGCGCCCCCCGAGGCGAGGTGCTCCTTGACGGTGTCCTCGGCCTTTGTGATGCCCTCTTTGAGAATGCGCTCCGCCGCGTTCGCGGGGAGCTGCGCCTCGGCGCTATCGCCATCAAACGGTCGAGCTCCCCCACGTAGGAGGTCTTGTCGGAGTTGGCCGGCGGGGCGATGGAGACCTCGAACTAGCGGAGCAGGTTGTCGGAGTGGGCGGAGCTGGGGGAAGCCATGTTTCACACCTGCGGGAGAGGTAGGCGACAAAGAGACAGCCGGTGAAGGTGAGTTGCGAGAATGTCGAGCTGCTAGGAGCTGCCGGACACAGTACGGGTAGTACTAGGCCCAAGACATCTCAACACAACACGAAACCGGCGTTTCACTGTAAGGCTAAAGTACTGCAGGAAATCCCGGTCGGACCATAATAATATAATAAAATGGTATACTGAAACCCATGACAAACTCCGGTGGAATCAACAACCCAAAGTTATGACGGTGATACCCCCACCACGGGCACTCCACCAACATATGTTCGACTGTCTCAGATTCATATCGGCCACGTGCATGAAATTGTCCAAGGGACCGCTCATGAATCCGGGCTAATCGGCAATCAATGGATGGGAAATACTCGGGCGCGTATTTGTATCATAGTGTGCTGCATCCCGGCCACAACCCCTGCGAGGACACCCGGACCGTATTGTGGAAACGGGTTTGATGCATAAGACGCATGGACATATATACCCATGTGATATTAGGACGGGCCAACACTGTTGCCGACGATTCGTAACCTTACGCGGCCACGCCGATGCCTTTACTAGTTTAGCGGCATCGTACGTGGCTAGTGACCTCCACTCAAGTGGAAGCCCCCCCCCCCCCCCCCCCCCCCCCCCCCCGGGCAGCTAGCCCTACGTTTGCCTTAGCTATTAGCCTTAGCCTTAGCCTTAGCTAGCTTAGCTAGTCTATCATCCAACCACCGCACGTCCACGTGACCGTTAGGGCGCGCCAGACTTGGTTCTTCTACTAAATAGCTTTGTACATGTAATGTAAAATGTTGGATGCTTTAAGTAAACCCCGAGTCCGTGTCGCAGCGGTTGTAGCCTCTGTTGGCGCAATATCTAGTTACCACATCATCGGTGCAGTAGCAACCCCAGGGGATTTTATACCCATCCCAAGAAGGCACCGCAAGCATTGATTGAGTACGGTTTGTGATTTTATTGGCTGCGCCGCTAGAACTATTCATTACCAATGCTATTAACAACCAACACACGAACATTAATAGGAATTATGCCATGTCCAAAGGCTAATACCAATACCGAATCGAGCGCCTCAATGGCGCGCTAACCCTTCTCAGCCCGAGCGTGCTGCGGTTGTCTACTACGTGCCACATACCTAAATCTGAATTCATGACCGTACCCAAATATCTAAATTCACTTACAACCGGTACCCCGTTCGCCCTCAAGCTACCATCGGCATGACTGTTCGTGTAACGCGGCCGCGTCGGAAATTCGGCCTAATGCCACCACCCCACACTTCACGACCCCAAACCCCGTATTGTGGTCCTCCGCCGATTGGAACAAGTGAGCGAAACACATGTCATGCGGGTTTTCGAACGAGCATGTTAGACCAACAGCGACGTCTGCGTTTAACTGACCCGCCGGCACTCGTAGTGGTTGCCTTGCCGCTTATGTGTCGGTACACCCTGATACGTCACACCGCCCTACCACCTACAGTACATCTTCTGCCCCGTGAAATATATCGTTGATAGATATTTCAAATAGGATGGGGGAAGCGGGGCACCCCTGTCGGAGGCCACGCTCTATGGATATGGGGTATGATAGTATTCCCGGGGCCACCGCACCTGTCTTAACCCGTACGATACTATCCCTATATAATTTTCAATGGAGGTAAACATATACGAATATGACCCCCAACTCCTATATGTGGCTTGTAGTTTCAAACCACGGCGCCACACATTTATACATGGTGGTTAACCCGCCGTTTCATTTAGCACCTACTTCGCCCTTAGGGGCCCTAAGGGGCCCTAAGGGGCATGCCGGGGCCGGTAGCGCCGGTACCTAAGCATGTTCATGAACCATAAGGCCCCTAAATAACACCGTGCGACCCCTGCGGGGTACACCCGGCGCGGCGCGAGGCGCTGCGGTCCCGCCGCTGATCGGCAACTACGATTAAGTGCAGAACCAGGTTTTTGACATGGTCAGCACGCGGATCCCGGGCGCGCCTACCTATCGTGGCCACCAAACTGCTAAGCACCGACATCCACAGAGACCAGGCTCCATACCTATTTTCGGAGTACATAGTCGCGTTATTACATGTAGGTGAGCTTTCGGGCGCGGCTGGACGTGCGAAGGGTGTTACCCCCCCATCTAAAAGGTCGTCAGGCACCGCCATTGATGCCAGCGAATCACAGCGACTGCTGCACTTACGCGCCAGGGATTGCGCCATCTACCACACCTTGCAGGTATTCGACCTTGTAGCACACGACTTAGGGTCTCTTTGGGGTCGGCCAAGGGTTTTCAAGGCATGGCTGCCGAGGGTCCGGGCAAGTCGGAGGCATGTCAAGGCCTGGTGGTGGCCGGGAGTGAGGGCAAGCGTGGGACTGGACATATTCCGTGACGAGATCGTCGTATGTAAGAGTGCTCTTCGTCTCGTTTCAAAGCAAATATCTAGCCACGAATGCCATAATTCCGACCAGGGCTGCGCTGAAGGGCATGCATTTTAGGGTACTTCAGTTTGGAGTTCCAACTTCAGCTGAATTCAATTCAGCATGAATACCTCCTGGAAGTGGCCTAAATACCCCCTACATGAAGTCCCTCTAGAATACGAGTTTTAAGTGTGGGGCCCGGCTTTAGGACTGACTACCTGTGAATAGTCCGAATCCGTAGAGATATTGTTCAATGCCGCCCATTAGGGTGTCCTATGTGGCGTAGCCGTATATGGCCCAGATGTGTGGCGGATAGTATTGAATAGCCCCCTATAAGTAGCTTTGCTAGTGTTGATGCGACAATTTGCAATAAATGTACGGACGGTGGAAAACGATTTGAATTCGTATAATATGTTATGATGGATTGGAATATGTTATCCTTGGCGCTAGCTATTGACCATGCTTCCCGGCTGGCGGCTGCAAGACGCCACAATGCTGGAAGAAGAACCGCAACGCACATCACACACTGCCACACCACTTTCGCATCACCAAACCATACACTCTTCCCTCACGATACCAACGAGTGTGGATGCTCCGGAGTCAGCCGCGGAGCGTGCAGTAAACGCCGGCGAGGGTGGATTCCGGTGTCATCGGGAGGGGCTCAACCGACGACCGTCAACAACGCGACGACGGCATCACCCCGCGGGCGTGCCGCCGGCCGCCCCCCGATGCTAACCGCCGTAGGGCTGGTGACTCGTCCCATTTCCCTACCGCGCCTATATATTCAGTCCGTGTCCCATACCGGCGGTCCCGTCGGTGTCACACATGTAACAATATGTTCAACCGCACAAAAAATGCCGTTGCTCTGCGCCACTGTTGAGGGAAGGGGGGTCTTCAGGCTTGAATTCAGTCTAACTACATGCATACCTGAACTGAACAGACTTCGGGCTGAATTCAGGGCCTGAATTCAGGCTGAAGTCTGTCCAGCTGAATTCAGCTGAATTCAATTCAGCCTGAACTGAATACCTTCAGTGGGTACTTCAGCGCAACCCTGGTTCCGACCCGCGCTTCTACTTGCGGCGCCGTGGTTTAAGAATAAAAGCTCGCCGTCATCAATAACGTAATCAATAGTTATCCCGCCGTCATAAGGTGAGTGGGTATATCAAACGCTTGACGACGACCCGCGATATCGAACATGCTGGCGACTTGCATGGAGCCCTCCTCATTTCCCCACAAACCCGCTTGCCAATGCGCTATGTTATTACGGTCATAGGGAGCGGCACCCATGAATACTCATAAAGTTTCCCATATTACGGTCGCGTTGCCTTTCTACGGCACTAATATTATGACCAAGCCAAGTCATTGCTGCGAGCAGATATAATTGTTATTAGTCCATACCCCCGCCGGTTGTTAGGACTTGCACTGCATTGCGAAAATGGGTATTCGGGGCGTATATCACGAATTACATAGCCCCCCCCCCCCCCCCCCCCCCCCCGGGTAA
This sequence comes from Tetraselmis striata, assembly GCA_006384855.1. Taxonomy (NCBI): domain Eukaryota; kingdom Viridiplantae; phylum Chlorophyta; class Chlorodendrophyceae; order Chlorodendrales; family Chlorodendraceae; genus Tetraselmis; species Tetraselmis striata. Next base: position 98,223 of record VCJN01001169.1, on the reverse strand, counting down.
TCCCTCATCTCCCTCATCTTCTTATAATGTTTGAAAGCTAACGAGCCTTGACGACTTCCCCCCAATCATGCTATATTCCCAATAATCCCGTCTAGTGCGAGGTTACCGGGTGGCGATGTACCGTGGCGGTGCTCCCAAGCCGCACAAAGTATCGCAACCCGTTGTGTTAAGTGGCGGGGGTCGCGCACCAGCTCCCGATAGCGCCCCGCGCCCCTGACGCATTGACGCAGTGATTTCGCGCCCGGCTCGGTATGAAGTGCCCCCGATACCGCCTCGCGTACTGGGTGGTCGCTCGTGCCTTCGAATGTACCCAACCCCTTACGGAGAGAGCGCGCCAAGATCTAGAGCTCCCGTCCTTTACCCCCCTCTTGAATTCATGAACCACTTTCTGCACGGGCCGCTCTCTCGTCTGGCGGCGGTGCGCGGTTATTACGTACCGGTGTCCTAACCCTATGCCGTGCATCAACATAATGTGCCGATGCCAGCACAGCGGCATCCCGAGGCCCTCTAGCCCCCCGGCACGCCATAAACGCAATGCGCCGACGGTTAATCGCCCCTAGGATAGACCGCCGTTGCAGCGGCGGTCATAGGCCACGACGCATGGGCTTGGAAACCGCCCCTACATCGCGCGCCGCCGCGATCATACTCCCTGAATACATCGGCCTGCGCCGGTGTCAACGGATTTCCCCCTTGCCCGAGGGCCCGCCCCCAGCAAGCGGATTTTCAGGAGGGGCGAGCACCGCGAACGGGGCTTGAGGTGTCCAAGTCGTGGAATGGCTTCGAAATCATGGAATGGCATATCGACCATTCAGAGGGAGGGTCACCGCGGGCCAGTGAAGGAATGATCCTTGCAAACATGCGTTCGTGCATGGGAGGTGGACGGGCATGCTCACAGATGGCGCCCATATGGAAAGATGGAACGAAGCCAAGACATGGAAGGGATCGGAGGTGTCCCACTATTAGTCCAGCACCTTGCAGAGGGCGAGAAAGGGGCCGCGGGGCGGGGGAGGGGGGGGGGGGGAGCGGTGGGAGGGTCATGCAATCATTGCAATGAAGCGGCCGCGATGAATGCGGCAGCTGCGCCTCCGGCATGTGCCGCGTTCGCGCGCCGATGAGTCCCGCGGCGACATCTTTTCACTACCGCCGGGAAGACACCGCCAACGCCGAAGCAAAGCCGCCCATTTCCTTTAACCAACATTCCACCCCCCCCCCCCCCCCGCCCGCCCGCGCAGCAAAGACGATCGAATCCCTCAGGGATCCCTCACGGAGCTGCGCCAGCTCTTCGCGCAGGCGGCACCGGTACGGTTCCCCATTTGAGCCGGTGGGTAGGTAGGCTGAGATGATGAATATAGTGGCCACGGAGTCACTGCAACCTCCGGCCCCCACACAGACGCAGCGTCAACATGGCGGGTGGGCGCGCCGGCTACCCGCGCCTGACACGACGATCGGACACAAAACCCACATTCCGATGCAACGCGATTACCTAACAAATAGTAGTCGGAATACCCAGTAACACGCGCACGCATATCGGTTGCCCTCGCCGAAGTATATATCATGAACGAGAACTACATATACATCTCGCTGGATCAGCAGCTCACCAACATCTTCAACCTTAAAAAGACAATATCCCATTCACATTCGCAACGCACAGGTGGGCGGGCAGGGGAGGAAAAAAGGGGGGAGAGTGGAGGGAGGGAGGAGTGCGGGTGGCGTGGCGTGGCGATCCCAATACGAGCGGTGCCCACGCAAGTCCCATGATCCCTACCGGCACGCAAAACGTTGTACATGCTCACGGACATGCGCAAACTAATCAGGAATATATAGAATACATCAGAGCGCACTACCCCATTGAATTGCAACACACGATCGATCTTCAAAATTAATGGCCAAGGCGGGCCGGCCATTGAATCTCTGCATGCGGCGCATCCAATCAATCGCGGTGTGTCCGTCTACGACTCCAACACTGCAGCGCAGCTCATGCATCACCCCCGCATGTTAGGGTTTCAAGGTGAGTTTCCCTCTTAGCCCCTGCCGGACGAGTCGCGCTGGGAGATGTGATGCGAACGGGCAGGGGTGGTGGGTGCAAGAGCGAGGGGTGGAGACGAGAGACGGGAGTCTTGTTGCTATCTCTACGATGAAAACGCCGGAACTTCGCCGCCCGGATTTTGGAGACCTCGTAACTATTGTAGTAAGGTAGCCGAGGTTCCTACGCCCCCGCGACCCACTACACCCTGACCCGGTGTCACTTGCTCTTCCTCCTCCGATGTTGCTCCGGTTGCTGCCCGTTGGTGCTCAACGCTTCAGCTGTAACAGCAGCTGTCGGTAGGCGTGGAATAATTAATTAAATAATTCAAACGCCGATTGTGAAGCGGAGAGCGTGCGTTGCGCGCGCCCGTGCCGTCCCTTGCAAAAACTGTAGGGTTTCCTTGAGAGGAACGACCTAGGAAACCCTGGTTTTCGCAGCGCCGTCAGGGTTAAGTGACGACCCTGCCGGCCCGGTACGCCAGTACCGGCCGGCGCCGGTCCGACGGCGCCCTTTAACCGAGTATAAAGGGCGGCCGCGGACCGGGGGCGCCTTCAGTTGTTGGAAGGCACCCGACTATATTGTCTTCTACGACTGGTACATTTTCGTTTCGTCTTCGACTACAAAAATTCAAATTCCTTCTACGTTCTGTAGTGTGTTTTTATCCCGGCACTCACCATGGCTCGCTCCGCGAGTTCGTCTTGGGCGTGGCTCCTTGTCTCGCTTTTGGTGCTGTCGCCTTGCGTTCTCGTCTCTGTTTTAGCAGTGGACAAGTTTGAACTCGTTTGGAACGAGTTACTGGACTCTCGTAGAGCTCTTCGTGAGCAACTCGTTACCCGCGAAAACCATCTCACTGTCCTAGGTGGTGACACTCCACCTGTGGACGGGGTAGCTGAACCTCCCGCTCTTGTCGCCGCTAGACAGGCAGTAGCGGATACGTCTGCTGCTCTACTCCGTATTGAACGTGAAGTCTCTGAGCTTAGGCAGGCAGTCGCGTCGTCGAGCGGTCCGTCCACTTCAGCTTCAGCTTCGAAACGCGTTGCGGAAGGGGACGCCGACTACGACCGCAAGGGCAAGAGACCTGCTCAACCTCCGGCGGTGGAAGCTCCGTCTCGCTCTATCAACGCTCCTGAGGATGGATGGCTAGACAAAGATGGTAAGGTTCACCGCCGCCACACCGCTGATGCTCGTAACCTTCAACGCGACCTAGACGACGTCTTCCAGATCTATGACTTTTTGGCACCGGCGGAGGAACCTCTGCGTGACTTGGTGGAGGACGGCGTCGATCTTCCTGCTTCTTCGCCAGCTTCGTCTGCGGAGCTGTTCAAGTCGATTACCGCGGCTCTGGCTTTGTGCACTACTGTGGCTCTTCGGATTAACAAGCGTGGCAAGAAGCTGCATGTAGAGCACGAGTACGGCGCGGAAGTCGCCAAGGAGTTCGATGCTGTGGACCCTCTCGGCGAGAAGGGCTCAGCCGACAACAAGGAGCTGAAGAAGGCGCTGGAGAAGGTCAAGGCCAAGAAACCTTCTCCTTCTTCTTCGCGCGCCAAGCCTTCTTCCTCTTCTCGCAAGCCTGAGTCTTTTCGTCGTGGGAGCGACAACCGGAGGGAGAGCAGCCGTCGCGAGGAGAGGCCTCCTTCTGGTCGATCTTCTGCTGCAGACGTCACCTGCTATCGCTGCCAGAGGAAAGGACACTTCAGTAGGGACTGCCCGAGTGCTCGTCGCTGAAGCTGCGGAGTCTGCAATCCTCCTGGCCTGGCCAGTGATGGTGTCCGTGTAGCTGCAGTTAGGCCTCCGGGCAGCTGTTAGCCCTCCTCCGGGAGCTGAGCTCAGGCTCGTGTTATAGCAGCTCTGATCTCCTCCGGGAGAGTCACCTGTTAGTTAGTGTTTCTCCGAGAGATACCTCGTATGTAATGTACATGATGTCCCCTGCGACTCTTTGCTGCCCCTGGCAGTTGTCTTCTCAACTTCTTTAAGTTGGCCGACGATACATTCGTGTGAAGATCGGCACACCCTGTGTGACGATTCATATCTCTCGTTGTGTCGGAGCGATATTTAATTTGAAAATTCTGTTATTTTCAGTTTCAGACGATTATGACTTCAAACTCACTGTTTGATGCATGCAGCAGTCATCCAGGCTGCTTGCTGACCACTATGATGCTGTCTGTGGCGTTGGCATTTTGTGACAGTTTTATCGTCAGCTATTTTTGAGCTCCCTCATGAGCCAGCTCTGGACGTCAATCTCCCTGTGGAATCGGCTGGTGTTATCCGCGAAGGCTGGCAATTTTGGGACAGCATTACTGATTCAGTCAGAGACAGTCAGGTCAGAGACTGGGTCAAGCACGGCTACCGTATGAACTGGGCTGATGGTCCGGCTCCACCCAGCCATCTGCCTAATCACCCTTCCGCGCTGCAGCACCCCGATTTCATTGATGGGCAGATCGCTCTGTTATTGCCGCTGGGCCATATCAGAGAGGAACCTATGCGCCCTGTGGTGCTGAACCCTTTGGGTGTGGTCCCCAAACCTCATGGTGGACTCAGGCTGATCTGCGATCAGCGCCATGTCAACAAACACTTGGTTTACACTCCCTTCAAGATGGAGTCGTTATCTAAGCTGTCAGACCTGGTGAATCCCGGCGACATGCTGACCAGCATGGACCTGACCCAGGGCTATTACCATGTCCGCCTCCATGACTCAACTGCGCCTTACAGCGGGTTTGAATGGAGAGGTAGATTCTACACCTGGCGAGTTCTATGCTTCGGGCTGTCTGATGCCCCTCGCTGCTTTTCTAAAGTCATGGGAGTTCTGGTGCGACACTGGCGCAGTAAGGGCATCAGGATGCTCTGCTACCTGGATGACTGGTTGTTCATCTCTGGCTCTGTCAGATAGGCGCATTTAACGACTCAGCAAGTGCTGGCTGATGTTGAGCGCGCCCATGTCAACATCAACTTCAAAAAATCCAGTCTGCGCCCTAGCCCCACCATCACCCACCTGGGGTTTGATCTGGACACCGTGGCCGGCACCTTCTCTGTGCCTCATAAGCGATGGGATGCCCTTCAGCTTGACATCCAGTCCCTACTGCATGGCCACCGCAAGCGCCACAAAGGCAAGTTCTTGGCCAGCTGTACTGGGAAATTGATTTCCATGGGGCTAGCATTGGGCCCAGTTTCTCGCCTCTTCTCTAGAGGTCTGTATGCCAACATTGCGCAAGCAGAGCAGTGGGGTCACCATGTTGCCCTCTCTGAGGAATCCCGTGAAGAGCTACGGTTCTGGGCCCGGGTGTCTAGGCAGCAGTTTACTGGGCGCATCGTACCTGACCTGGACAGCAAACTGTCCGTTTTTCTGGAGTGTGATGCTTCAGGCATCGGCTGGGGCGGTTTAGCCAGACCGACTGGTGGCAGCTCAGACCCCGTCGCGAAAGCTCACGGCTTCTTCCTTCCGTGGGAACGCGTCGAGTCCTCGACACACCGTGAGACTCGTGGTCTGCTCTTCGTTTTGAAGTCCCTGTCACACCTGATCGCAGGCAGACGAGTGCAAGTCCAGGTAGATAACAAAAGTATGCTACCGGTTTGCCAGCACGGCTCTCGCTCGAGCCTGTCGCTGAACTCTGTCGCTCAACAAGTCTACCTCTTGTGTCTCTCCCTGGGAGCATCTCTCTCTATTGTGTGAGCGTCCCGGGATGAGAATTCGGACTCCGATGAGATTTCCAAGATGCTAGACAAAGATGACTGGCAACTGCTGCCCAAGTTTTTCCGGCGCCTCAGCCTGAAGTGGGGTATCCACCATGTCGACCGGTTCGCATCCGACCTAAACCATCAAGTACCGAGATTCTACTCACGGTTCTGGTGCCCAGGATGCGAAGGAGTCGATGCTTTCAGCCATTTCTGGGGTGGTAGTGTGAATAATTGGATTAACGCTCCGTTTAGCTGCATTGGCCGAGTTGTGCGCAAGCTGAAAGCTGACCGCGCAGTCGCTACAGTCATAGTACCGCTATGGCCTAGTCAGTCCTGGTGGACTTTAGTAGCTCCTGACGGTAGGCACCTGGCTGACTGTGTGGTCGATTGGGTCATGCTCGACAGCGGCGAGGAGCTATTCAGTTCTGGCGAGGGCGGTGGTAACAGCCGCCCGAGCTGCTCCAGAAACTGGCGCGTCCTTGCTCTGCGCATCGACTGCCGGCCCAGCGCGCGGCGCACCCCAGCACACCACCGCTGCCTCCACCCGCAGTGGTGTGACAGTCACGGCCCATGAGTCAGCCATCACCCGTGGGTGTACATCCGCCTGGCCGTGTAACCCGGTGGCTCCCTCCGATGCGGCCGGCACATCTCTGTTTAATGCTTTGATCTCTTCAGCTCCGCAACAGTGGGCTGCTGGCTCTAATCGTGGCTATGCCTACATATGGAATCGCTTTGTGATGTTCTGCGAGGCTCGGACACCTCCCATGTGCCCGATGCCAGCAGCCCCGATTGTGGTGTCTATGTTTTTACAAGCTCGGTTGGACGCCCGTTCTACCAGCAGCTATTCAGTGATCAGGTCTGCGTCTGCGGCTATTTCGCAGATGCATCGGCTGAATATGCATCCCAGTCCTACCTTGTCCCCGTGTTGCACCTCTGTCCGGGCAGCAGCCAAGCGCACCCTAGGGCTCGCCGTGAAGAACGCCAAGGAGCCCTTCGCATGGTCTGACATCGCGAAGCTGGTCCGCCTTCGCTGCAAGGACGACTCAGGTATTTGTTCCTGGATAGTAGCAGTCGCCGCAGCCGTCAGTTTTGCCGGCTTCTGCCGCTACAGCGACCTCCGAGTCCTCCGGTGGGAGGACGTCTCCTTCCTCCCGACTTACCTGGAATTCCGCTTCGTGAAGCGCAAGAACGACCAGCACCGCCTGTGTGGCAAGGTGCGGGTCGCCAAGATGCACGGCGCCGTGGTGTGTGTATATGGACTCCTGCGACGGTACCAGGCAGTCATGATCCGCTGGGCAACACCCACCCTGCCAGTGTTCCCGGGGTTCAGCGGCACAGTCCTTCGGCACCAAGGCGAGCTAGGGATGGTCCCCTCATCCTCCCCTATTGGGTACCCCACATTTAGACGCTACCTCGCACGGTGGTTGGGCCCGCTGCTCACCCCTGCGATGACTGAAACTGCTTTCCTGTCCCGATTCGGCACCCAGTCCAGCCGAAGTGGCGGCGCTTCCGCCGCCGCTAACGCAGACATCCCGTTCGCAACATGGGGCCAGCATGGTGGCTGGAAGTCAACCTCTGCTCAGCTCCGCTATAAGGGCCTGGATGAAGAGCACGTTCTTTCCGTGTCGCGAGCGATCCTGTCACTTGCCGAAGAGGACGAACGGGACGATGGGGACGATGACGGTTCACCATCCGACACTGACTCGAATTCCTCCCGGGAAGCAACTTAGGTCCCGTTCTAGTGGCATTTTTTGTACCGTACCGGTAATGCCCCATTCCTACATCTGTACCTGACTGAATGTAATCCACTATGTGATTTGGCTTACTTATGTCCGTGTACGGGCCCCGCCAGACCGGCCACTGTTCTTTCATCTGTTGGATCTTTCGGTCCCAGCCGACCCCGTACATTTTGATGCAAAATCTACGTTGTCTAGCTGCGAAAACTGTAGGGTTTCCTTGAGAGGAACGACCTAGGAAACCCTGGTTTTCGCAGCGCCGTCAGGGTTAAGTGACGACCCTGCCGGCCCGGTACGCCAGTACCGGCCGGCGCCGGTCCGACGGCGCCCTTTTACCGAGTATAAAGGGCGGCCGCGGACCGGGGGCGCCTTCAGTTGTTGGAAGGCACCCGACTATATTGTCTCCCACCCACCCGCCCGGAGACAATTATTCGCTTGTGTAGTACGTTTCCGGATGCTGCTCGATTTAGATTAGGGATAGTCTGGTTAGTTGTGATAGCACCTGAGGTGGGGAGTGAATATCATTTTGATATACGTCATCCCACAGGGGTGTTGCGTGTCCGATAAGCCCAGGTGCGGCAGCAATTAGTCAGGCTTTCCTAACATCTTAGCCGTGATGAGAGGCCGAGAGCAGCATAGCGGAATGTACTGTCCTGATGAGCCACGTGATCGCTGGTGGCATGTAATTTACAAACACCGGCGGGGGCTCGGGACGCGCGGCGCCTTTCCGGACACCATCCGGTCTGGCGGCCCCGTACCAGTCGTGGATCTTTCGGTCCCAGCCGACCCCGTACATTTTGATGCAAAATCTACGCTGTCTAGCTGCGAAAACACCATTTCGCCGCCACTGTCACCACAGCTCCGGAGTCATCGGCGAAACAGACCTTTTATTGGGGGGCTTTTCGTACGGATACAATATTTGCCGTATTTTTTCCATCTTCTATATTATTACGTCTTCCCCACTTATAATCTTCTAGCGACTACATCTCCTACTACCTTCTACTACGCGGACCCAGACGCGGTACGCTATGTCCTATTCAAACAACCACCAGATTAAATCTGTCTACGTGCATAGTTGCGCACCGTGCCCGTGCATAGCCGTGCAGGTGGTGTGTGCCGGATATTGTCGCTATATGATAATATCATACCGCGGTAAAAGAAACGCGCCGAAATGCAGCACGACGCGTCGTCGCATGCATGCCTACAACAATGGATTACTTTTTTTTGGTAATTTCCTGATATCGCCTTCTGCTGCTAGCTCATGTAGTCGCTAAATGACTTCGTGGGGGTCCGTACCGCCTTGCCTGATGCACTCGTCCTGGTAGCCTGCTGCGCCGTACTGGTACCAGCAGGGACCAATAATACTTGCACACTAGCTCATGTAATCATAAATAATACTTGCACGCGCGTACTCGTAGGTATCATGCCAGTATTATTGACGAATATAAACGACGCGTGCGCAATTTAAATGGTGGTGTGCCGCGTCGTATATCAACGAGTACTCAGTGAGGCTTGCTGGTCGGTTGCTGTCACCAAGATTCCCTGAGGCCATGCTACTCCAATTGGTCGCTGGAGGTGTGCATAGTTACATGCAATGACATGAAGTGGGGGCCATCCAGCAGCTGCAAGGATAGTGCGTCGATATTGTAGTAGCATATCTTTTAGCGCGTGGGTGGCAATCATCAATCAACGGCGGTGACGAGGCTGGCATACTCGTATGAATAAGCTTATCCTAGGATTACAGAGCGCGTTTATTTCGTAAGGGTCAAAAGCTATCGCGCCGTGTCATCAAGTGTAGACATGATAAAAAACGACCACATAGACATCACATAATCCGTCGCGCCGCGCCTGAACAGTCTATTATGATGAAATTTCGGCAAACCTTGTGATACTAACATTCATTGTAAGAGCACTATCTATAGGAGAATAGAATAGCAGAAAATCTCAACGGAACGGAAATATGAATAAACGCTGGAAGGGTGGCAAATCGTGGCCAGGCACTGCCGTTTAAAAAAAAATGACTGCCACCTACGCACTCGTCTATTACCCGGGATGGACAGCCATCAACTAGCTCCCCAGTAGTTTGCATCCTGCATATACCAGGTTGTCTGGGTAATGGGTGTACAAAATTCTTACAACCAGTCCAGCAACCCTATTATTGACAGCGGAGTCCACGCAGGGATTCCTCCTGCTGGCGCTATACGGGACTAGATGGCAGGCCGCCCAGAGGGGCCCGGGGGGGGGGGGGGGGGGGGCTTGATTCTATGGCCAGCGTATGTCCGGTGAAGCTGCCTCCACCAGTATCGGCGCCAGGTGGTAGTCCGTCACAGCGCCTGGAGGTGCTCAGTACTCATCGTACTCCTGGATGGCGGCCGGCAGGTTGGCAGCGTGCGAGTTGCGGCCGCTGGCCGGCGGCGACGACATCGAGTCGTTGTAGCTGCTGCTGCTGTCTACGCTGCGGCGCGCCGAGCTCGGGACCGCCTTGAAGGGCGGCTCCATGTGGCGCAGCAGCGACCAGCTGAGGTCCTTGAAAAAGGGGTGCGCCATGACCTCCTCTGCGCCGCCGCTGGTGCCCAGCCGCTTCTCGGGGTCCTTGGTCTGTGGGCATCAGCCAGAGGGGCAGGGGTCAGACCATTGGCTGTTCGCTCTTTCGCGGACCAAAGGGCCAATGGCCCAATCACTGAAACCACACCAGCGGTGCCCTTGCGAGGAGCGCGCCGGTTTGGGGAGCGAAGTGAGTCCGGCTCACCAGCAGCGCCTTGATGAGGTCCGCGAGCATGGGCGAGCAGTGCTCGTGCTCCGGGAACTCCAGGGGCGCGTTGACAATGTTCTCAAACACCTCTTGCCGGCTCGAGGCCTGTGGGCGGGCGGGGGCCAGTGGGTACGTGTCATCATTCCGTGACCTACCACGCCAGAACGGCTGCGAGCTTGGATCCGCATGCTGGCGGTGTTTACCTGGAAGGGCGTGTTGCCGAACGTCAGCTCATAGCACAGCACGCCCAGCGACCACCAGTCCACGGGCGTGGAGTGGCAGTTGCCGATGATGATCTCGGGGGCCAGGTAGTCCTGGGTGCCCACAAACGAGTTGGCGCGCGCCACGGGGCTCGCGATGAGGCGCGGGCGGTCCACTTGAATCGACTTGGTCTCGCTGCTGTGCACCTTTGGCGCGCAACCGCAGTTCTGGATGCACTCCGGCGTGTCCATAATCACGTCGATCTCGACGGTGTGCTGCTGGATGCGCGGCAGCGTGGTGCCCCTGCAAGCACGGCGCCAAAGCATTGCGGCTCAGCGCAAGCCCTAAACCTCTCGCCTCCAAGACCCCACAGCCGCCGCGACGCGGGCAACCAAAGCATCGCGCGGGCGGCGGGGAACTCACTGCCCGTAGGTGAGGTCGAAATCGGTCACAATGGCGTGCCCCTGGCTTAGCAGCACGTTCTCGGGCTTCAGGTCCCTGTAGATGAAGCCCAGCAGGTGCAGGTACTTCAGGGAGGTGATGACCTCCGCGACGTAGAACTTCACGTGCTCCTGCACACGCGGCCACGCACTGCTGGTTAATACCCCTTCACAACGCCAACGCGTCGTCATGTTTCCGAGGGCAGTTGACAGCTGCGGTGGATCAGGGCGGGTAGGTCACCCGGGCGGGGAAGGGGCGGGGAGGGGGGGCTGACCTCCTTCAGGGCGCCCTGGCTGTTGAGCAGCTGGTACAGGTCGCCCCCCTCGCACTGCTTGAGCAGGTAGTGGATGTCCTTCTGCGTGCTGATGGTGCCGTAGCACAGTGCCAGCAGAGGATGGTCCACCTCACGGAGCACCCTATCCTCCGTGAGCACGCGGTTTGTCTGCAGCGAGGGAGTCAGGAGTGGGGGCGGAGCGTCAGGCAGCGGCGGCCACTCGGGCGCCGTGAGGATGCGTGTCGCATTGAGCAACAGATACGGGTGCCGACGCGGTAATCAGAACACTACGAATAAGAACCCCGCTGTACCTGTCAGATCAAATGCAGACAAATCTATAGCGGGACTATGACGAGGGTTCTTATAGGTTGCTTGCAAGGCCAACTTAAGACTTTTAATGGGGGTGCATATAGGTGCACCAACACCCCCAGGACACCCCTAGCTAAGAATGTAGGGTCTCAGTGATTATAGGTATTTAGGGTCTCTATTTCATGTTCTACGTCAAAAGGAGGCAACAGCCTAGTTTTAGGGGGGGGGGGGGGGGGGGCATCCACGCACTTTGTTGCGGCGAATCATGTCCTCCTTGTTGACAGTCTTCAAGGCAAAGCAGTGGCCCGTCTCGCCGAGCTCAATCAGGCTCACGTCCCCCGACGCGCCGCTGCCTAGCTTGCGCACCAGCCGGAAGTTGGCCAGCCGCAGTGGCCCGTTGTCCTTGACCTGCTTCTGCAGCAGCTGGTAGCCCCTGTGTGTGTGTTTGGGGGGGGGGGGGGGGGGGGGGGGGGGGGGGGGGGTTCAACTTGCGAGGGCATGCACCGCCGGAAGAGCTACGCTGTGCCCCCTAAAACCGTAGGTGGTGTCTTTCCGTATGTGGAGAGTGCGCGCACTTGTCGTTGGCTGCGTGGATTTTGGGCGCGAGCTGGCCCGAGTTGGCATCCAGCTCCTCAAAGGGGTTGAAGTCGGCGTCTGCCATTGTGCTCGCGGCGCCCATCATGCCGTGCAGCGCGGTGCCGACGCTGGCGATATCCATAAGCGAGTCGCGGCGCTCGCCCTGCGACTCGTCGATCACGACGACCACGAGAAACTTGCAGGCGCCGCCGGCGTCCTTCATCGGGCAGAGCTGGATGAGGGAAGGGAAGGGGCTGCCGTCGCTGCGCACGGCCTCGCACCGCAGGCCGGCCTCCGCCTGGTTGGCCAGCAGGTTGTCCAGCTTCTGCTCCGCCTCGGCGGCCACCCGGCTGGCCGGGTTCTGCGCAACGATGGCACGGTCGCACGTCAGAGGAGATCATGGCCGCTCTGATGGGAGGCATAGCTGCAGGCGGGGCATGATGAGGGGCGCAAGGGTTGAGGGTCTTTTCAGGCTCGGATTTGGGGGCGGATAGGGTTAAAGGGGCGCACCAGCAGCATGCGTGGGTGGCGGCCGAGGATGTCCTCGCGGGAGCAGTCCATCATGCGCAGGAAGGCGTCGGACGCAAACACGACCGGGCTCTCCTCCATGCCGAGGTCGCACACCAGGAAGGCGTGGTCCAGGCGCTCCACGGTGGTGGCCAGGTCGATAGCCACGCGCGGCAGGCGCTTCTTGGCGCCGCCCTTGCCCTTCTTGCCGCCCTTGTTTTGCCCCGGCTTCTTGCGCATCAGCTGCTGGCTCAGCCGCTTGCCAAACGAGGGGGAGGAGGGCGCCTCTTCGGGCTCCCCAACCTCCTTGATGCCCACCTTCAACGTGATCTCCGACACCACATCATTGGCCTGCTCCTTCAGCCGGCCGTCGTAGTTCACAAGGCTCTTGCGGGCCTCGCCCGTCGTGCTGTTGGTCACGTCGATCTGGACGCCCACAAACTTGATCACCTCGCCCCCGGCGTTCTTGATCGGCCTCACGGTCAGGTAGTTCCAAAACGGCTGCCCATTCTTCTTGTAGTTTATCATCCGCACCGAGCACTCGGTGCCCTCTGCCACCGCCTTCCGGACCTCCCCCACGGCCAGCTGGCTCGTCCTCTCACCCTGATGGTGCCGTCCCCATGCAGACGGCAGAGACTCAGTACGTGCGCAATCAACCCCCTCTATCAATATATATCATATATATACGTTATACATCTAACATATAATGTAGCTAATTAACGCATATGCCTAATTTAATATACATACGCTAATGTGTGTGGATTTTGGCATGTTACCTTTGGGCGCTTCCCCTTTACAGTCGCAGCAGTGGGCATTCACTGATGCATATCTAGATTATTTCCTAATCGCCTTTTGTAGCTGGCGCGTGTACATCTACATCTACACAAATTCCGCTGTAAGACAGCGCCTGCCTGTTCAGCTGGTGGGTGGACGGGATTATGACAATATGCCTAAGGCAACCTGTGATAGGGTTTGGCTAGCGATCGGCCAAATAACCCTCCACAACAGAATTCCGTACTGTGCGTCGAGCCCCTGCATCGTAGGCTCGTGTGCAGATACATTCCTTGACAGTACATGGCGCATGGCGACTTCAGGAGAGATAGAGGGCATGCCGTTTCCTCCAGAAGAGGGGAGGGGGCTCTGACCTGCAGGAACCGGCAGTTACGGCCCAACACCTCGTCGCGCTCGTAGCCGGTAAGCGCGAGGAAAGCCGTCGCTGCAAAACACCACGGGGCAGTCCGGCAGCGCGGGGTCCGACACGCACTGGGCACGCCACGCAGCGCGGCAGAGTCAGCGGGGGGGAAATGGCATACACGGGTGCAGGCACGCTTGAATAATCAATCCCTCACGCCCATGGGCAGGGAAGGGAGGCTCACAAAGGTGTGCTTCATGTCCATGATGTGGTCGTATCCTGGGTGGATGTTCTTGTTCTCCATGTGGATGATGCCCTGGCTGACATCCTTGAGCACATTGCTGGCGTGGCTCTTGCCCTCCATCGCCACCGCTGCCTCCTCCTCCTGCAGCCGGCTGGTCACGTCGATCTGCACGCCCACGATCTTGATGACGCGCCCCGCGCCGTTCTTCACCGGGCACAGCGTCAGCAGGTTCCAAAACGCCTCGCCGTTCTTCTTGTAGTTCACCAGCCGGCAGGTCACCGACTCGGCGCGCATCACCGCCTCGCGCAGCTCGCGCACCACCGCTTGGTCGGTGTCATCTCCCTGCCGGCAGCCGGCAGCAACACGTCGCCGAGTGGCTGAGTGGGGGGGGGGGGGGGGGGGGGGGGGGAGGGGGGGGGGGCCGGAGGGGACTGGCGCCTCGCCAGTTCCGCAGCGCCCGGCTTCACGGTTGGCACATTTTCCGCTCACATGGAGCTCGCGCAGCGCTCCGAGACCACACGTTAAGGTTTATCGACCTGCCTACACGGAGTCGCTACCCTGACGCCGAGGGACGCCGTGCCCAAGTGGCGGTGGCGCGCGAGAACCATCGCCGCCGGGACGCCGCGGACTCGGCTCCGCAAGGCGTGAAATACACGTCAGCACCCCTCGAGGAGACCCGTCGCTTAGGCACGCCTGGCGGAATCGGCGGCCCCGCCGCCGCGCCGTAACGACAGAGTGGCTGCTGTCAAGCTTCAGGAACCCCCCCCCCCCCCCCCCCCCCCCCCCCACCCCCGCAAACCAACACCGACAGCAAGCCGCGAGGAACGGACAGCCAACCCTCCCAACACCCCGTGTGGGTGGGTGCGGGCTTCCATCACGACGCAAGGGGGTACCTATAAAACCTATTATCGATTTCCGCATCATTACATATGGAATTACATATGATAATTCAGCGCGTCCTCGGCTTTAATAAAGTGTTGCGAGGAGCAGACATCTCTCTGCGGCGGTGGTGATACCTGAAGGAATCGGCAGTTGTGGCCGAGGATCTCGCCACGATCATAGCCGCACAGGCGTAGGAAGCTATCGCTCGCAAATACCACGGGGCAGTCGGGAAGCGTGGGGTCCGACACTGCCGATAAGGGCGCAGGCACAGCGGTCATTACGTCAGGACCCAGCAGCGAGATAAACAGATACTTTTTAGTATTGTCTTCTCCCCTGTGCAACAGCCGCATGCGAGGGGTAACAGCATACAGGGGGGCCGAACACCAAGGCATTCGGCCAGTGCTGGCAGGAGACGGGCTCACCGACAAATGTGTGTTCTATTTTCGACAGCACCTCGTTGGCCGCGCGGTAGTTCCCGAGCGGGAAGACGTCGCCTCCGGGCATCTTGGGACCTGTTGGCGACACGGCCGGGGACGGCGGGAGATGGGGGCTGTGATATCGGCTGGTCTGTTGATGCGAATACTGCGCTACGGTAACAGCTGTTGGATCTGCAAGGGCTCGGCGCAGAGTGTCGCACTGGCGGCGTGCGAGGCGTGGATAGTGATGATTGTCCTTCTTCGTCTCGTTGGGCAGACGCTCTAGCCAGGCTGTGTCCGCCTGCTGGTACCGGTACCGGTATCTGATGTCGCAACGCGTCGTCGGACTGATGCCTTGATACTGCGCGCCCACGCGGCGTACGACGGCGGCGGCGGGGCGCGATGATATATGCGAGTAGGATGATTAGTACGCCAGTACAGCAGTACGGGTACCTCTGCACGGCGTGACCAATAATTGATTTTATTTCAATGCATAGTCGCTACACATATAGAGAGTGGTCCCACTGGCGTAGAAAAAACATCGGACGAATTATTTTGCCGGACCAAGAATTGTGGGAGATACCCCGAGATATCCCTTGTCCGCTCGGTAGAGCGGTCGTCTCGTATGCGAGAGACCCGGGTTCGATTCCTGGCCGATGCATTTCGGCAATATCGGCCCGACGTGTCCCGGGTTTACCCGGTTGATGCATTAGCCCTTTGGGGTTCGAATGAGGCAATGGTCTATGGGCTATGCCAGACCTACGACTGCAGTTGGCGCACGAGGTCAAGTGCTGGGGCGGCTTCGGCCGATGTCCCGGGGCGAACTTTACTTTACTTTACCCCGTATCAGCACTATTTTTCCATTATAATCGCGACCCTTTGTTTTACATATAATATCAAGCCCAGCATCACCACTGCAGCAACTGCATTTTTGCGGCATCACGCGCGCGCGCAAACCCCGAGCAAAACTGAGCTTTCAGCTCTGCGATATACTGTACCTGTTGTTCGTTCGGTAAGATCGTACGTTCGGTAAGAGAGTACGCCAGTACTGGTACCCGTACCGGTATTTCGTTCCAGGCAGGTTCCATGCTGCTACGAAAATTAGCAGCGCGAATATAGCGACTAATTCGCAGCAGCCCTCGTAGCGACTGCTACAACACAATTTAAAATGGTAGCGCCACCGTACCTGCTGCTTTTACTGATGCTGCGAGTACAACTGTAAATACACAGGGATAGCATGTACAGAGATATATAGATGGAGTTGGATAAGGATTACGCAACGATATGTGCACCCTAACCAGTGCCCCATTACTCGAAATCCTCGCGGGTTAGTCGCTATTTATCGACGTATTACCTGATGGTATCGAGTACTGTAATCGCCTTATGTACTCTACTGGTCAGGACTAGATGATACCTGTAGCCGCCTAGCGACCACTCGTTGCGCCCAACCGGCGGTGTGATGCCGCTGCATTCCACCAATACACCAACCACCACGTTGGTGATCGGTGAAGTCACCAATCACCCAAGTCCCGGGAACAGCATCAGGTTGACGGGCCACGCGCAAAACTTCTTGACCGACGTCGTCCGTCCGTACTGCTATTGGGCAGAATTCGATTCAAGGGTTTCCCGGACACCGTAGGGATTACGCGTTGGGCGTTTTAGTGAAGCAGTAGCCGCACGCTTCACAATGTCCTCATTCACGGCGCGGTGGTGTAGCGCCGCTCAGCCCAGATCGACGCGCGACGTGGCACGTCGTGCGCCTGTCGCCGTTCGCCAATCGATGGCTCCCAAGTGGGCGGCCCCACCTCTGCCAGGACACTCCTATCTGTATTCGCCACGCCTCTGGGCGGGTGCCACCCCGTCGCCGGCGTCCGGGTCCTGTTTCTCGCCTCCGGGTCTGCGCAATTCTGAGAGGGTCGTTCGGCCACCCTGCGCGCTGCCCACCTACCTGGATCCCTCCGCTGCAGAGCCCTTTCTTGCGTTTAATACCCTCGTGCTGATACCCTGGTGTCTAATGGTAAGCCGAGTAAGCTGGCTTGGAACTGCTGATGCCCTTCTCTGCACGGACACATTGCGGAGCGGCCTTGCTGTACTGAACTGTGCTGCCCCTCCGCATTGTGGCAGATCATTGCCCCGCGCTGGGAGCTGACAAAGAAGCTGCTGGGTCCGACCTGGTTCATGGTCCCATACGCGCTGGTGAGTGCATTTTCCGGTCTGCATGGCCAACTTGCACGCGATTTTTGTGCCCCTAGTCACTTTTGGCAATGCTGGTAGATGGAACTCTATGTATCCCTGACAGCGCCATTTGACATGACGCTTCCCAGATTGACACCGTCTATTTCGTTGCAACTGCGGTTCTTGATGCTCAGGTAAGCCCAGTGGTAACATGATGTGTCAGCATGCTGCCTTGTGCTTCTGTGATTGCACGCCAGAGCTCATCAGGGTTGCCGTTTCGCGCTGGTGATCAGAATGGCGATGATGTGAACGCTAAGCTGATATTCCTCTTCACGGAAGCCATCACGGATCCTGCCAAAATGCTCACGCTCTTTGACAATGCCGCGTACGCTGGGCAAGACTGGGTGCATCTATGCACCTGGGACATGCTGGTGAGCTTCCCAATTCAGCCCAACTTTCATGTGGTTGTCAAACACAGATGAACCCCTCCCCCCTCCCACCACCACCGCCAGTCTTGGACAAGCACATATACCGCAAAGTTTCCTGAGAGATGTTTATTGCGAGCTAACCAAGGCCCAATGTTGTCAGGCCGGGCGCTGGATATGGTTGGATGCCCTGGAAACTGGGCTTCCAGTGCGCTTCGCTCTTCTCACCGCATTCAATTCTGGACCGCCCGGCCTCTTGGTGTACCTGCTCACCCGCGCTGTTCTCCAAAAGCCAGAGGATAAAGATGAGCAAGTCACCAAGGTCTGAGTGGCTTGGTGCAGATGGAACATTACACAGCATCCGCTAGGATCCGTTGCACAGGGGCCGGCTGACTGTCCAGGCACGCGGCGCGATGCCAGCCACACTGCAGCATGCCCATCAATTGATGGTATAGCACTTGCAGGGCAGGGACAGCTGACGAGGTGTAGCGATGCTGTCAGATTCGCTGCAGCATTATACCTTATCGCCACGGCATCGGTTGAAAATAGTCGCGACATGAAAGGGGCAAGCAGAGCAATGACGGCCCCTACTTGTCATGGCACCGTACCAACAGATGGTCACTGTTTTAAATGGGGTAATAGTTGTTACATGTTAGATGTGAAGACGGCGCGGTTGACGCCAGGACATTCCGGGGCACAAAGCACGTCTCCTGATTATTTGCCATCACTCTCACACAATTCCCCTGCCTGTATGTTATGTTACGTACCGGCTTGACTACCCATGCCCTTCAGAATGATGTATCCAAGTCCTATCCATACTATAAGTTGTACATTGTACAATAGTGCCTACTGGTAGCTGTTCGGTCCGCATGGTCCCGGAGGGGGGGAGGGGGGGGGGGGGGGGCTCACAGCAGCCACCCTTGCGGATACACCTTTGCGGTGGCCTCATACGACCTTGGTCCAAGAGGTAGTAAGGATGGGTACTGAAGTCTTTTAACGTCTTTACATCCCTAGGGTATGCTGCTGCTAGGGTCGTGAGCAGAGGGCAGAGCAGCATGCGCCGCTGCTGTTGAACAGATATGATATGGATGAAAGCATCAACACTAATCCCCGTACCCGTTTACCCGTACCTCATTATTCTGGCATATTACAGCATCAGTTCAATTGTCCATCATGCTCGTACACGTACGAGTACCTGTACCAGGTACGAGTACGGTACCACGCCAACACCCTATTACTGTAGTCGCGTCGTTGCTGCTGCTGTCGCGTCAGCACTTGCGCTGTAACTGCACCATAGCAACCAGTGTACGAGGTACACTGCATCAGAACGGCTGCGCGCGGAACACTTACCTCGTACCGCCCTCCCGAGGCAGTCGCTACGAGTTTTACGCGTCTATTACGCGTTTTACGAGTTTTCCCCCGCGCCCCCCTGCCTGCCGGCCATAGGAGTACTTTGCCTTCTCCCGACCCTACCGCGTCCTGTGTAAACCAAACCCATCATCACAGTTTTACGCGCCCATCGCGTGACTCGCCGACACGCGCCTAGATAGGACGAAGGGCAGCGACGAACGCGCTTCTTGCTCTCGCCAACAGCCTCACTACCACCAGCCCCATCCCCAGCAACCTACCAGCGCCCTAACGCGGCGAGACAAACACTAAAAGCTGCAAGAATCCGGGCGACATTTCCTGCTTCCGTGCCACCTTGTTGTCTCCGCCTGCCGATCCCGGGGGTGGAGCGGTTCCAGTCTCGGAGCACGCTTGTCGTCCAGAGCGTGTCGGAGATATATATAGCGCAGCAGCACAGCCGCGGCGAGCGCGTGTGGGCCGGCAGGCGCCGGACGCGTTGCTGCGCAGCGACATACCCACCGCGTGGGCGAGGCCACACCCAGCTCGATGGCGACGCCCGGCATGGAGGACCTGAAGGGCCCGATCGCGTGGTGCCTGCCCAAGGGG
Organism: Tetraselmis striata; assembly: GCA_006384855.1. NCBI lineage: Eukaryota > Viridiplantae > Chlorophyta > Chlorodendrophyceae > Chlorodendrales > Chlorodendraceae > Tetraselmis > Tetraselmis striata. Next base: position 78,502 of record VCJN01001169.1, on the reverse strand, counting down.
TACGCGATATTTCAGAGGCTGAACGTGATCGACAACGGCGTCGTGAGCGACGACTTCATTGCCGGCTTCACCGAGCTGGAGGACCCCGACATTTTGACGCCTGTGAAGGAGAGCAAGGCGCACGCGCCGCCGGATCTCGCGAACGCGGGGCCCTGCGTGCTGCGCCACCTGGGTCTGGACGACTTCAGCGACTGCTCGCTCACGATGTGGAGGGGCCGCGTGAGGTGAGCCGAGTCGCCGTGCGCGTCGGTCGGCAATGCCCGCCCGCGCACGCCGAAGGCGCCGGCTTGAGGTTTCCTTGCAGCTCCGCGTCGGGGGCGAAGAACATGTGGGCTACGTGCTGAGGCTCTGAGCTTGCCCTGCCGCAGGCACCACCTCAAGGGCGGCAACATGAACTCGCACCACCACGAGGTGTGGCGCTTCGTGCTGATCCGGAACAAGAAGGACGGGGAGGGGTACCTGTGGCCGGTGGGGCGCGACACGGACATCAAGGACAAGCTGGGCCTGGACCTCGCGCTCAAGCGCGAGACGGAGATGCACCCCGACGTGGAGTGGCTGGACATCAGCGCGCGCAACCTGACGGAGTTCCCCCCGGAGCTGTTCCAGTGCCACAAGCTCGTGAAGCTCGAGTGCCACAGCAACTACATCGAGGTGCTGCCGGACGATTTCAACGGCAACACCTTCCCCGTGCTGGACTACCTCGCGCTCAACAACTGCAACCTGCACACCATCAGCCCCCAGCTCGCCACCATCACCACCCTGCGCTGGCTCGGCCTCAACACCAACAAGCTGAAGAACTTCCCGCCGGTGCCGCCCAACGTGGAGCGGCTCAGCCTGCACTGCCAGGAGATCGGGTCGCTGCCGGAGGTCATGCCGTGCGGCGCCACGCTGCGCGCGGTGTCGCTGCACGCCAACAAGATCGCCGCCGTGCCGCCCACCTTCCTCAGCAGCATGCCCGCCTGCAACACCTTCAGCCTCATGCGCAACAACATCTCGGAGCTGCCCGACACCATCGGCGACATGCTGGAGCTGCAGGACTTTTGGATCTACAACAACAACATCACCACCATCCCCGCCACCATCGGCAAGTGCAAGATCCTCAAGCGCTTCTGGCTGGACAACAACAAGGTAAACCCCCCCCCCCCCCCCCCCCCCCCAATAACAGTCTACAGCTCTACAAGTAGCATAAGGTCACAGCGAGCGTCATTCTTCATCAAAGTAACGTCATTTGAAGCTGAAGAGAGGGCTGAACCCTCCGCCTCCGATCGCCTTCCAGTGACTGGTATTCCTTCAAGTAGTCGCTATAGGTTTGCTTCCGCTGGCGGGTCATTCAACCATAAAATAGGCTCCCTCCTCAGCCCGGCGATATGTGTTGGCTGCGGCTGCAGCGCACGTGACGAAGGCATCATCGCTTGCCGGGATTCTCTCGTTGGGAGGTGGTGGGGTAAAGCTCAGTATATGGGGGTGAAGCGAGTGCATCTCGGTATTGTACTCAACCTGCGAAGCTCAAGACATACACTAGCTCCTAATGATGGCTCAGACCTTGGGGACACCCCGCTGGCGCCCCGCTTCCCGGTTGGATGCACTGACTCGGATTAATTTCGTCTCTCGCGGCAGGTGACGGCGCTGCCGGAGAGCATCGGGGACTGCCCCGAGCTGGAGCAGCTGTACTGCAGCTGCAACGAGATCCGCAGCCTGCCCGCGTCGCTCGTCAACTGCACCAAGCTCGACATGCTCGCGATCGACGGCAACCCGGTGGAGGTGCTGGAGAGCGTGCCGCCCAAGCTGCGCGGCAAGCTGGTCAACGGCAAGCCGGGCGCGGGGCAGAGCATCCCCGCGCGCCCCTCCATCGCGCCCGCCTCCACCACCGCCGCGGTCGTCCGCGACGGCGCCGTCGACGCGCTCGCGGAGGCCATGGCGCCCAGCGACCTGCGCGACCAGCACGACGGCTACACCACGTACGTCGAGGCGCCGCGCCATGCGAGCAGCGCCAAGCGCCTCGCGGGGAACAAGCTCCCGGGCGGCCAGCGGCGCGGCTTGTTCGGCTGGCTGCGCGGCGTCTTTGCGCACTAGGACGGCCCGCGTCAGCGACGTGAAAGCAGAAAGTAACGGACATAGGGTACGGCCGCTGCTCTGTGCCAGCCAAGCAGCGCTGCTCTCAAAGCCCGGCGCGTAGGTGCCACATGACACTCGCATCCAAACTCGGTGGTTGGCCAGCCGGCCGCCTATAATTCCTCCAAGCCCCCCCAGCATGACCTCAAACCAGGGCTCGGGTTTCCGTGCACGTCCTATCGCATTACTGGCAGCACACGTGTGAGCTTCCTGATGCAACGTGCCACTGCCGCTATGGGTGTAGCAGCGCAGTCTCCCAATCTTATAGTATGCGACCTCGGGGATGTGTCGGACTGTGCTTGATGGCCCTGTAGTTGCCGCACAGGAAACCATGCGCAATATGATTGGACAGAGTAGCCGCACAAATTCGCCGTACTCAGCCCCGTACGAGAATGAAGTGGTAGATGTTAGGTGTTGCGCACTCGTGCATTTTGACTCGCCCGCCACTGTATAGCTAAATTACCACGATATATCTCACCAGCATGCCACTCGTGATCCAAAAGATGGATGCTTGGACGGGTGGAACAGGGGGGGAGGGGGGGACAACACGCGTCTCGTGGTGAGCTGTCCCATCTTACTGCATTCCTAAGCATCAGATACACGACCCTCATCGTACCCCGTAGACTTTTTCTGTGCTGCTCGAACTGTATAGTACTATTTGGTGTTGTAATTATTGTATTGTATGTGATGTATATATATATGGCAGCTGCTACGCCATATATCTGGGTCGATCAGTACTAATATAAATACATTGACAGCGCATACTGTTTGTTGTATCTATCTGCTGAAGTCAACGAGGCAAACAGCCATCATACGACGATGCCGATGCTGCTACTCGTACTCTTACAGCTGCGGCCCAGCAGTAGGGATGCTGCGGGCTTGCTGCCGGCCACTGCTTTAGAAGAATGATGTTTCATCTGCAGTTGAAAGAAGAGTAACGGGTAAGAATTTTACCGCGCCGCGTTATATTGCAGCATTGCGTCTACGATCATAAAGAATATGTAGTAGGAATCGCAGCACTTGCCGTCAGCATGCAAAACAACTACGAATGGAATTAATACATATAGTTGTATTAAATCATATTGCTTCACAATTCTTCGTTACATTGTTATCATGGTCATGTATGATGAAAGCAATAGTGTATGATGGGGCATATTGCGCTATTGTAATGGCAGCATGTACGTGGATTGAATAAAAATGCGAGCGCAGCCAGCAGTCGCGCAAGGAGTGGGGGGATTCCGCACGTGATGGCAACCAGATGTATATATATACGTACTACCCACGGCCACATAAAAAGCAGCCTACTCAAAGGAAAAAAGGTCGACAAGCTGATAATATCATAAGACGGAGTAGCAGAAGCAATTGTCGTCACGCTGAATGAAAATCGTCACGCGTTCGATGATACGGCGATTTGGTTATTTGCCCCAAAGTCGCTTTGACTCTTCCTGCCCCATAATCGCCATGATCAGACCACGTGCTCCGAAACCATACGTGCATCCATGGCAGCGCGCTCATATCCGAGCGTACACGTCGCAGCCTTCTGAGTCTCGGCTATCGACCAATGAATTGTTGTTGGTTTGCACAACTACGGCAAAACTATACCACTATGGCAACACGACCTGGAGGCTCCCAGTGCGTGTCCATACGACGTAGCAATGGCGGCGCTACTACTAATACTTGTAAGCCGGCAAATAAACACATTTATATGCGCAATTGTGAATAGCATGTACTAGCTACGCGTCGCGGGCTCGGGGTCGGAGAAGTAGCGCGGTGCGGCACAACGTTGTTTCTTTCTACTTTCGGTCTTCCGAGTTTCGGCAACGCCATTGCTCCGAAACCACAACGGAACCGCCAAACAGTACCTCAGCGTGCGCGTCGGTGCGACGCAATGGCGGCTGGCTCCTGGGCCGATATATATAGCATATCGTGCAGCTGGGAATCAATCGCTAGATGATAAGCTTCCTGCCGCGGGGTTTGCTGGTGCGGAGGTCGGAGGAGTGACGCGGCGCAGTGCGACGACGTAGTTGTATGCGTTGCGCGGCCTTCCGAGATTTTCCTGGCACTGTCGCTCCAAAACCCGACGGCTCCGAGTACAGGTGTTGACGCGGCGCAATAAGGACGGTTCGTAGACCGGCATAGCCTGCGATCGATTTGTGGGTAGGCTCGCTGTTCGTGGCGGTCGCGAGTTCAGAAGCGTTGGACGGCGCGGCGCGGCGCGGCGCAATATGACGTGGCCGCGTCATACGTCCCGGCCTTGCGAGTGCCCATAAAACTACCGCCGGCTCCGAAACCTGACGACAAGTGCAAGTGCGCGGAGACGCGACGCAAGGGCGGCTGCGAGGACGGCATAGCGTGCAGCCGAGCTGTGAATATACAGTTCATCGCGGGCTCGGGGTCGGGGTCGGGGTCGGGGGAGTGGCGCGGCGCGATGCGACGCAGTCGATGTGTACGTCTCGGCCCCTGCCGAGGTTCGGTAAGTAATGACAACGCTCCGAAACCACAACGAAACCCGAAGACACGGCCGAGTGCGGATCTACGCGGCGCAAATGTCAGGTTACCTGGGTTGGCAAAGCGTGCAGCCGGGCTACTGTGGTTACCTGTCGGCATCTCATCGCAATGTTGGGGCCGGCGGTGGCGCGGCGCGGCACGACATGGTCGCTTTGTGCGTCTCGGCTTTTCGAGTTTTGCCTGTCCCGCTATCGCTCCGAAACCAGAGCAAAACCCGACGACGCGCCGTGCTCGTGTGAGTCGACGCGACGAATGGGGGCTGCTAGACTGACATGCAGTGCATCCGGACTGCGGGCCCTATGCCCCTTATCGCGGCTCGAGGTCGGAAGAGTGGGGTGGCGCGGTATGCCGTGGTCGCTGTATACGTTGCTACCGTCCGAATTGGGTTACTGCCCATGCCCTTATCGCTCCGAAACCACGACGACTCTGAGTGCGCGTTGGCGCAGCGCAATAATGGCGGTTTGTAGACCAGCATAGCGTGCAGCCGGGCTGTGGGCAGGTTTCTCGTCGCCGGCTCGGGGTCGGAGTGGGACGGCGCGGCGCGGCGCGGTATGAACGTGGTCTTTTCATGCGACGTATCGGCCTTGCGAGTGTTGCCTGCATGATGCCTCTGTAATCGCTCTGAAATCAGCGCGCTCACACCCCGCAACTCCGAGTGCATGTCGATGCGATGCACGAGCGGGCGGCTGCAGGGGGCGGCATAGCGTGCTGCCGGGCTGGTGATAGGCGTATCGTTGCGGTCTTGCGGTCGGCTGAGTGGCGTGGCGAGATACGCCGCTTTTGTTGCAACGTACATGGTGACCGTCCAAGTTTTTTCCCGTCAGTGATGCCACTATCGCCTCGAGACTACGCTGACACCCGACGATGCGCCGTGCGCGCGTGTCGACGCGATCCATGTGCGGCTGCTATACTAGAATATCATAGTAACGGCCTGTGGGTCGCCTTTTCATTATGTATCATCGCGGGCTCGGGGCCAGAGTGCGGCGGCGCGCTATAATACCGGTCGCTGCTCCCTTCTGAGTTTTGCCCTTGCAGCTATTGCTCCGAAACCACGCCGACACCTGACGACGACGCCGTGCCCGTGTCGACGCGACGCAAGGGCGGCTGCTAGGCCGGCGTAAGTAACCTTAGAAACGTGCCGCCGAGCTAACGGGCGCTGGATAAGCTTCTCGCCTCGGACTCGGGGTCGGAGGAGCGGCGCCGCGGGGCAGCACGATGGACGCGGTCGATGGGGACTCGATGCTTCGTACCCGTTATCGAACTTCATGCGTCGTAATCAGAGTTTTACGGCCTGTTCCGCTATCGCTCCGAATCCACACAACACCCGACGACGCCCCGCCCTGCTCGTACTGACGCATCGCAAGGACCGTCTGGACCGTCAGCCTGCGCAGTAATAGGGATGTCGACAGGCTCGCCATCGCCGCCGGCAGACGAGCGGGGTGATGCGGTCGCTTCATGTATTCATGTTGAGGCGTTGCGCGGTTGCCCCCTTGGAAGCAAGCAAGGAGAGCCTATACTGCAACATCATTGTAAGTCAGCGTCATGAGGGTGACGTGAGAGCAATATTTCTTGGTTGGGTAGCGTCTCAACATCATCGCGGCACCAAGTGCTACCGCCCATGCAGTAACTTCGTCAGGGGATGAGGGTATGCAGCGGGTGCGGCGCGATTTGTTCGCGAGGGCTGGGCTCTGTTGCAAGGGGCCTCGCCTAGCATGGGGCCAGGGCAAGCCAAAACCCGCTGCTGCGGCCATTCGGAGCCACCCGTGGCGCGCCCGGAAAGCGGCCGGCGCCAGGGTAAAGCCAGGGTGGCCAGCCCGGTTCCGGCGCCCTCATCGCAGCTGGATGCCCAGGAAGCCGTGGGGCTGCTGCTGCCGTCTCCGCTGCGCCAGCTCCTCCATGCGCGCGCGGAACGCAGTGGGGATGTCCTGCCCCTCGTAGCTCTTCATCACCGCGCGCACGTCCGCCACGTTGGTCTTCACGATGAGCTCGATGAAGGGCAGCAGGTCCAGCAGCACGGTGTCGCCCTCGTCGCACTTCCACGGCTTGATCTGTGTCACAGCACAGCGTTAACGGATATGCAAGGTTTTGAGTAGGGTTTCACTCGGCCCTGACACAGAGCCCTCCTGCACACCCGCGAAAGTGGTAGGGATCGCGTGGCTGCCGCACCTTGACGGCATTCTCTGGCTGAAACTCGTACGCTTCCGGATTGGAAGTGATGAAGATGATCTGAGTGAGGGGAGGAAAGGACGCCGGGGGCACAATCGTCATGATGCGGCATTTGCACAGGCACGTGCGGGGCTGTCCACTTGCGGCGGACTGCCGCCCCTTAGAAGGGTACTCGTAACCTGTACCAGTACCCTTGTACGAGTACGCGTACTGGCACGCGCGATCGCCAGATGTGCAAGTCGTCCCATGTGCATATGGACATGCCGTGCCCCACCGCTACTCCGCAACCAGTGGTAACCCCGTCTGTACCACCATATCCCACTCGACTGACAAAAGTTAGGGCTTTAAAAACCCCTGGAAAGCCTAATCCCTCAAACCCGAAAGTCTTATGCCCGCTACTGGATCTATGCTCTGCGCCATGTCTCGCACGAATTCGATCCGGCAGATGAAATCACGGCTTCATGTCAGAGGATACACACTCTCCGCCTCACCGCTCGTGTGCTATGGCGCAGAGACTGTTCCGTGCAAACTTTCCGATGCTTCTGCGCATGCCGGCATTCGAAACCGGATTGCGTGCGTATAGCCATGCTCTGGCTGTCCGGCGGCTTCATGGCACACTATCACTACCAGGTCACACTATTATGACATGACGTGTTATGCGACGTGTGGTCAGTGCCACGCCATGCGGGCGCAGGTTATCGTAGGAAGGCACAGCAATGGCGAGCCCGGGCCGGAGGGACAGGCTCTTAGGAGGCGGGAGCAGGCGCACCTGGCCCAGGTCGCGGTTCAGCTTCGACAGGTCCCTGATGTGCCGCCCGTTCTGCGTGGCACCGAGGCAGCGGCTCGTCAGCTGAGTGATGGCACTCTGAGACTTTCCCATGTGGACGCGGGACATGCGTAGGATGGTGGGGGGAGGGGGGGGGGGAGGGGGAAGGCTGGCGCACGTGGTACTGCGTCGAGTCGCGGTAGAGGCGGAAGCGGATCATGCGGTTGGGGTCGATGCGGTCCAGGATGGGCTCCGCGTACGTGGAAAGCTGGTCGGTGTAGAGGACGAGCTCCACCTGCGGCGCGAGCGCCTGGATGAAGTCTTCCTGCGGGGTGCACACCAGCGGGGCGCCCGTCAAGGGTAATTGGGGAGAAAGAAAGGGGGAGTGTGGGTAGCAGTCGCCCGGGGGAAGGGAGGACGGGCGATTGGTTGGGGGGCGGTTGGTTGGGGGGCCGGGGGGGGGGGGGGGGGGGGGGATGCTGGCATCGGGTTTTGGCTACATGGTTTTGGAGCAGCCCATCTCTGTCATTGTCAGAGGCGCTGCTACACTCTCTACCCCGCATCTCTCTCTCTCTCTCTCTCTCTCTCTCTCTCTCTCTCTCTCCCTCTCCCTCTCTATTTTCCATGCCACTGGGTGGTTTCGGAGCAGATGCTGATGTGATTTCAGATGCGGCTCCTCCAAGACCATATCCATATCCGGCATGATGTCAGCACAGCGCTCCCAAACAGACCTGGCCCAACTTGACTACCTTCGTCAATCGGGAGACAGGGGAGTGATTCAGAAGCAAAAGCTCCGAAACCATCGGACCACGGCTCCGAGACGGCTAGGTAGTACTAGCGCATAGATGGCAGTTAACTTCAAACGGCGGTGCCTGGCCGTGTTTAGATTTGTCGCCCTTCAAACGTTTCAATAAACCGCTACTTGCAACAAGCCTGATTACTCGGGTACTGGTACTACCGGGGCGATATGTTGGCGGGCGTTGCACTCCTTGTACTAATCCCGGGTGCGTAAGACTCGCTAACGTAATCTCATCGTCGTATATTGGCCCGCATTCCTGTATTGCTATCTCTTTTGCAACCATGTAATCAAAATTTTCTAAATAAATGAGCAATACAAAAGAAAATTGCCCTTAGTGCTATCTGAAATCAATTTGCAATGATTTCGCAAAGAAAATTGCCCTTAGTGCCATCTGATACATCTTTGTCGATACGACAAAGATGTATCTGCCAGGTTTCTTTCGAGAAAACGCATATTATCGAAACGTTTTGTTTTCTTTGTATTATATTCTATTTGCCGAGCTCCCATCCTAATAGACTGGCGAGTTGGACACCGGGTATTCTACGAGACAGGGTGGATGGTTTTGGAGCAGCCACGGCAGTTTCAAAACGCGATTGCTCCGCAACCAGATCACCCATGCCGCTTGCAACCGCAAGGCTAGACCTCTACGGCCAAGGCGGGTGCACTCTCTTGCATCCCCCGGGGTTCCGATGGCCGCTGATGTCAGGAAGCTGCGCTCCGCTTGGCAGGCCGGACATGCGAGGGAGTGGCCCGCAAGCAGACTGTACCATAGCCGCGCTACGGGTTTGCTGTGTACACTTCTTCTTGACTGCTCACTACTCGCATAAGAGTGAATATTCCGCTTTTGAAGCGGCCGCAACCGGCAAGCCAAAAAGTGACATCAGTGGACATCAGTGAACACACAGCAACCCTGTAGTTAAGCCCTGTGTAACGGAGGGGCTTAACTACAGGGTAAGCATTTCATCGATCCGTGTGCGGGTTTCGATCCGGAAAAATCTAGAGTACCGGGACGGTACCGGGGCGAGTACTCGAAGTGTCACGCGTTGTGCGCGTGTCATTGCTGCATTGATACCCCCCACGGAAGCATCCATGACGACGAGCACTTCAGTACCTAAGCGCAGTATCTGATCGTATATGGTGTTGTCTCATGTGCGCGTTGCTGGATGCCCACTGATGTTCCGTAATGTTGCTTGCTAGTAGTTGGGCGCTTTACATCCAGTCGGTTGTTTGATGTTGCTTGTTGGTGGTGGTGGTTGGGGGGGGGGGGGGGGGAGGGGGGGGGGGCTGAAAACCGGAATAGTCCGGGTATCTGACAATCCGAATGCAACAGGACTACATCGCGGAATCATCAATTTGACGGTGCAAACACACTCACTCGTTTGTTGCGGCAAGCATACGCAATTGACTGGTACGGTAATTTGGTAATTCTTGGTGGATGGGGGAGGGGGTTTTGTGTGTGTGTGGGGGAGGGGGTTGGGGGGGAGGGGGGCGCACCACTCCGGGGCGCTTGAACACCTTCCAGCCGCGGCCGCGAGTCCAGTCCGAGTGCACAATGGTTTCATTGAGGTCGAGCACCACCGTGAGGCGCGGGTAGCTGCGGGATCGGGGGGGGGGTGGGGGGGGGGGGGGGGGGGGGTCAGCAGCCGCCTGGGAGCAAGGCCTGCGATACTGGGGCAGAGTCATCCGGGACTCGGATGTCGAAACCGGTCCATATGGAATTCGCACTGCACTGGGTCGAACGCAATCGGATAAAGTCGACGCCAACGATGTCCTCAAATACATACAGCGATACATGGACACAATCACTCATTATGTACACACACATATATGCACATATATGTATGTATGTGTACATAAAAGCTGGGGGAGCGGGCACGCAGAGAAAGGAAAGAGAGGGGGCGCACATGATGTTGGGCGGGATGTCGGGCAGCAGCTTGTCGGTGGGCGGGTCCGCGTAGTCCTTCACCCAGCCCTCCACCTTGCGCCGCACGCGCAGGTACTGCTCCATGGTCGCCACCCACGCCGCCGTCCACGGCGCCACCTCCCCGCCCTCCGTCAGCTCGTCCAGGCTCGCCTCCATCTCATTCGTCGTGTACTTGTACGTGTAGTACCCGAAGAACGCGGATCCGGCGAGCCCGGCCAGCGTGAGCGCGTTGCCGATCTTGGCGCCGATGCCGCCCTCCGCCGCGAGCGCCGCCGCCTCCGCCGCCTCCGCTTCCGCCGCCGCGCGCGCCGCGGCGCTCTCTGCCGGCAACCCGCCCGCCGCCGCCTCCTCTAGCAGCGCCTTGATCTTGCTGGTGTCCGGGCCCGCCTCCTTGCTGTCATCCCCGGGTCATGGGTGGCCGGCAGTGGCAGCACGTGGCGAAAGGCGGGTGGGTGGGGGGGCACCAGCTCGTCAGGGTAGGCAGGCGGTCCTAATACTGCGTAGCTGCAGCAGGCGACTACTGGCGCTGCCGATGCACGGCAAGGCATGCAGTGCCAGTCTAGACCGTTGCCATGTAAAGGCACAAGCCACACCCGCACGGTTCACATTTCCCCATAGTTGTTAGCGAATGCATGCTACATGATTGAGCACCGGTCTGCCTGCCGGGCGCATGCAGCACTGCCCGGGGGGCTGCTCGGTCAGCATGAGGCGCCAGCTGCGCACAGCTGGGATGGGGGGGGAGGGCGCGATGGCGGCGAGCTCTAGTTGGGAGGGAGATGGGGCGGATGTACATCCCCCTTCTTGATTTCAGTCCCGCATGCGCCCGTGTCAAGGCAATTGCTTTGACCTTCGGAGCGTGTAATCTCAGCTGGCGCATCATCACACTAGCGTCGAATAAGCTCCGCGCGATGATTGGCGCTGGACGATGCAGCCACTTTTGAATATATTTGGTGACCCCCCCCCCCCCCCCCCCCCTTTCCCTGGAGGCAAAGCCGAGCGCCCTCAATAGCAAGAGGAGTGCTGTCATTGGAGCAAGCAGAGAAGATAATGGCAGAGCTGGTTTGGGGGTGGGGACAGGGCGGGGCACCTGAGCGTGCGCCGCCCGGCGGGCGCGAGCAGGCCGGCGCCGGCGCGGCTCGCCAGTGCGCGCCGGCCGGCCGCCGCCACGGCGCGCGCGACGAGAGCCATCGCCGGGCGCGGCGCTGCGAGTGTACGGTGCTGCTGCGCTTTGGTGGTCAGACGCCTTGGCGGGTGGGAACCACTGTGCGCGGGGTAGGTGGGGCTGTTGGATGTCGCCCGGGGAGTCTGGCCCGGCTGGAAGAAGGCTGACAGGGCTGCGACGGCGATCAGCTTCCAAGTCGATCGAGGGCAGTAGCGACGAAGAGCTGGCAGCCGCTCATCCACCGCGGCCGGTCTGCGCCCCAGCCAGCAGCGGGGCGGCTGCGGGCAACACCCTAGAAAGACCCGCGCACTAGCTGCTAGCGATCACCCGTAATATTCCGGGCCAACTACTGAGGAAAATCATTTATTTACTTTTCCTATAAATTACGATAATCACCGACAGCTACGGGTAGAGGATTACGCATTTATAAGAACTAGCCGCGCTACAGCAGCGGCAAGGGTAGCAGGTAGCTACCGGGTTCTTATATTGCTGTCCTTCAAGGCAGATGAGAGGGCTTCGGGGCATGCTGGCTAACACCCGCGCAGTAATACGGTACATATCAATAGGATATTCATAGCTACTAACATGCAAAAGGTGTTTAGCGACCACTGTACAATAAAGGACAAATACTATATGGTGGCAAAAAATAAATTGGATAGTACGTGGCGGTGGAGGGATATATTGGTACTCAGTGACGTGCTCAGCATCATCATAAAAGACGTGTCTTATCCTGACACCACCAATAAGTATACAGCACCATTTCAGCCCAAGGTAGCATACAAAGCCATTCGGGTCTGCACGTCTGCACCTCCTTCGTTTTGTAGACACAGTCTCTGCAGCTTCAGGCACACGGCCGCAGCGCAATGCGTGCAATCCACTCAGTATCGGTACGAGCACGCACGTAGGTGGCTACCAGCAGCCACGCGCAGTTGCGTGCCGGTGCTGTACCGGTGAATCATCAGCATTGTGGGTTTAGGGATTTGAGGATTGGGCGGAAAAAAAGTGGTGTGACATCACGGAGGTGCTGGGCAGGTGGGGGCGCCACCATACAGCAGTGCCATGGAAGACGACACGCCCAGCAATCGCACACAGCGCACTGAGAGCATGATGTTCATTCACTTTCATGGTTACCAAAGCTACGTCATGTCTAGAAATCGCCAGAGATGATGACCGATGGTATTAAATGGCACCTCAGCAGCGAAAAGCGCCGGGCAGCGCTGATGCAGGGACTGCCAAGCCATACGCTCTGCGGTGCTTTGTCCCGGCACGGACCCCACCCCCACCCACACCACCCCGGCGGCTTGCAGTATCTATGCCCTGCTGCTGCACAGCTATTCGCTCTCATCCGGGGGCTCCACGGCCAGCAGCGGGTACGAGCCCAGCACCCGCAAGTAGGGCGCAAACTCCTTCAGGTGGCGCAGCGCGTTCTGGCAGGCCTCGCTCGACAGGGAGCCCACAAAATCGACATAGAAAATGTAGTTGTATCTCCGCCCTGCACGGAAAGAGCAATCGGGACAATCAACGTTGGCATGGGGGCGACAGGGAGTGAAGCCAAGTGGGGGCGAAAGCCAAAGGGGCCGGGCCGCACCCAGCTCTCCTCGCAACAGCGGGTCGCTTCGCATGGGCCTGGACTCGATCTTCGTGACGTCAATCTCCCGCAGCGAGAAGACGCTGAGCGCCCTGAACAGCACGCCGGGCCCATCCTGCGGCGGGGCGTCCGCAGGTCAGACACGCAGGTGTGGCCCGCAGTGGGCTGTTGGCCTACGGGGACGGCGCTCACATTCAGGGAAAAGATGATGGAGGTCTTGAAGGTCTGCTGTGAATCCTGGTCCTGTTGTGCAGCCACACGAAGGGGCAGACGGAAGGGGGGAGAGGGGCACATCAGGCGTGGTTGGCAATGTTGCCTAGCTACTGAGACGGCCTCCAGGCAACACTGGAGCCCGGCACAAGCATTGGTTGCGAGCACCCATGCCGGCAGCATGCTGAGGTCTGGCGGAGGCAGGGTGCGCACCTTGAGCTCAGCGTTGCGCGCCAGCACGACGTACCGGGTGACGTTGTCGTCCAGGTCCTGCACATCCTGGAATCGCCAGGGGGATAGGCAGTCACAGCATGCAATAGGTGGAGAACACGTCGCACAAGCACCGCGTCACCCACAGGCAGCAGCCCATTCCGCAACCTGCCGCCACCCATCCCAGAGCTGCACGCCAGCGACTTGTAGGCGGAAGCAGCAGGCCAGGGGTTACCTCATCCAGCACTGCCAGACCATACGTCTCCGCCGCCTTGAGCGACGCAATGGCGGCCACGCCGGCTTCTTTGCGGTCTTTCAGAGACTGCGCCGCTGTGGCCGTGTCGGCGGCCTCCTCCCGAGCAACCCCCAGCTGCCTACACCGACGTTCGCGTCATCAAGCCCCATCAGCACAGCAGTTCATCATGCCCTCCCTCCCCCCCCCCCCCCCCCCCCCCCACACACACACACACCTATCCTGCACATGCATTGCTTTGCCGCAGCGGCCCGACATTGCCGAGATCTAGCGGCGTTCCATGGGTACATGCCCGACGCACCTGAGGTAGTTGTCGCACTGAGCGAACGCTTGCGGGTGGCTCACCACCCGCTTCACCTGGCTCTTGCTCATGCCTTTTGGACCCACGAGGTTGTGACGGATCTGCCCACCAATGGCGCGTCAGATGATCGGCCCAGGTAGCGGCCGTTGAAGCGCGAAGCAGGGCGGTGAGGAGGGTGAGCACACCTGCATCGTGACCTCCCCGACAACGTGCAGCTGGTAGCGCAGCATGAGGTCGTACACCGAGTGCAAGCTACCGGCGAGAGAGTTCTCAATGGGCAGCACCCCCCGGTCAACCGTGTACTCGCAGATGGCCTGCTCACCACCCCACATTGCGCAGCATAGTTACCATCTACGCACGCATAGCATAGCATGGCCTAGCTTAGTCCCCACATCCTGCCCGCTATTGCACAGACATCCGGCAGTGTGCTTTGTCCCACCTGGAAAACACCCTCAAAGCCATCACATGGCACAGCTTCCCATGCTGGGCAGGCCAGCAGCGCCGCCGCTTCTCCAAAGGCGCCCGGGACGCCGTGGTACGCGATGCGTCGGTGCGTCTTGTCCGCACCGGCAGCCTTGCTTGGTGCGGCGGCGGGAGGAGCTGTTGGCTCCGTCGCCGTATTGTCATCCCCCTTCTCAGTGGCGCCCCTGGCTGGCCCAGCAAGCGGTCGCCGATACGGCATCGGACGGAGAGACAGGCAAGCGAGGTGCCACGACAGGCAGCAGGGCACGTGCGTCCTGGCACAATGGGGGCTGCGCTGTCTGGAGGCGGCGGCGCGGCGCGTTGGTGCCATTGCGGGTGCCATCGACATGCCGGCGGCTGCCATCGTGTCGCCGCTCTTATTATCTTCGCCCACTCGCACGGCCACCTCTCTAGCAACGAACGGCCCGCCTCGCAATAGTGGAAAGAGTTGTCCCTGGGAGGCTTAAGGGGGGGGGGGGGGGTGAGAGAGAGGGGGAGGGGGGGCGAGTAGTGACGGCTGTGCCGTGCTGCTGCTGCTGCCGCTGCTGATTTGGGTACATTGTGAGGCGCTGACGATGCGCCGTCATCGCGGCTGGCCAACGCAATTTTTCAGTCGACGAATAACCTTTAATATTAATTACATGAGCTGACCTTTAATATCACCCGCCGTAATAATAACATTAATGCGCTGTCTAGCCTGAAAGTAAAAAACATTGAAGCCGGCGAGGGGTGGTGATGGCACTTTTCAATCCTTATTTATGATGCTAAAACTAAAGTAAAG
The DNA here is from genome assembly GCA_006384855.1 of Tetraselmis striata. NCBI lineage: Eukaryota > Viridiplantae > Chlorophyta > Chlorodendrophyceae > Chlorodendrales > Chlorodendraceae > Tetraselmis > Tetraselmis striata. The sequence goes on along the minus strand of VCJN01001169.1, from coordinate 63,260 downwards.
TTCGCCCCGGGTCATCGGCCGGGGCCGCCCCAGTATCCCCTTTTAGGCCATTCCGACAAAATGGCCTGGTTTAGGTCAGTATTATCCGTGGAAACGAAGGGGGGGGGGGGGGGTGTAAATTGCGAAAGTTTTGTAATTAGTACTTTAAGCAGTATACAGCCTTCCAGCGCCCCCTGTGCACCTCCCGTTTGTCCTTATCCTTATCCTTATCGCCGCTGCCGCTGCTGCCACCGTGCCTGCCCGCATGCAAACCTGCCTACCTTCTCGCTACCTCCTACCGATTGACGACCGCTCCTCATCACAATTCCAGCGCCCGCCAGCAACCTATGCTGGCCGCCAACTCTCACATACTAGTGCATGCGCGCCACCATGACGGCGTCGTCGTAAGGACCGGTTCCTATGCACAAGCTCCGCGCCCTTGCCAGAGGAATGATCGCCCCTTCCTCGACACCTTTGCTTGTGATGATGCCTTGACATGCGAGTCCGTGGTGGAGTGGGAGTACCACACCCACCAAAAGAAGTCGGTGGCGTGGTTCAACCCGGATCTGCTATGCGTACACTGTGCTTGACAACTTGGAGCCGGACGGCGCCACAAAGACCTGCATGACGTCCACCACGTCGTGCTGCCCATCTGCGAGGTACATCCTGCCCTTTTCGTTGCTGATGGCTGCGACTGTACTGTGCGTCATTGGCAAATGTTTTCTTACATCGCGCAGGCATGCGAGGCAGATGGGCGGAAGCACATCGTACGCAGGTTCAAGCCCAACGGCCAGCATAAGCTCAAGAACATGAACAAGCAATTGGCCAAGCAAGCAATGGAGCGCATATGAGGCGGGCACCCGCAACAGGGAGCGACAGCCCCGACTCACGGCGTCAGCGTCAGCGTCGGCGGCATCAGCCGCCAGCACGGCTGCGCTTGCGGATTCGGACACTGGAGGCGCTTAGTACTATTGTATCGTTTGCCAATGCCAGCCGTAGACATTGTAGTACATGTAAAGGGCAGGGACAGGGGTGGGGACCAAGTGCACAATTTTCACACAAGGCTGCCCTGTGCTACACATTTAACATTTTCATGAACATCGCCATCATTGACTGGCTATTACATTGCACACACAAATGCATCTTTATTATATTGTGGTCTCTCAATCTCCGCGCCACCGCTGCCGCGCTACCGGATTCACTGCTAATTCGGTTTGTGGAAAGAACGGCCCGGATTTACTAGCGACTTACTATACATGCAAGAGTAGTAGGCATGTCTTGAATGTCCTGCCGCCGGGCTGCTGCTGCTCCGAAACCAATTATAGCACTGAAATCGCACGGCAACGCCAGGACGCTCCTCAATATGGTGGCTATTCCAGCTCAAATCATGATGGCAAAGTGGACTATGTATAGCCAGCACATGGTATGATTTGCGGCTCGAAACGTGGCAATTGCTATCCGAGTATCTATTTGCTGCCGCTCCGTAGTTTACACCGCAGTATTTACCGCGCAATATGGCAGTGCATGTATACCACCAACCCAAATCAAGTGCGCAGAATCTGTTCTCGCGCTGAGGATCGCTAGCCTATATATATGACTACATATCAGCATATACAAACAGTGTGTGTGTGTGGGGGGGGGGGGGGGGGGCTAGGGCCCACACACTACACGAAATGCTCGCCGGGAACAACGCAGCTCCAAATCATGCTCCGAAACCAGTGCTGAAACCGTCGCCGCAGAGCAACGCCCGGATGCTGCCCAAAATGTTGGCTATTCCAGCTCAAATCATGATGGCAAAGTGGACTATATATAGCCAGCACATAGTGTGAATTGCAGCTCGAAACGTGGCAACTGCTATATCCGAGGATATATTTGCTGCCGCTCCGTAGCGTACACCGCAGTGTTACCGCACACTATCAATGGCAGTGCATGTATACCACCAACCCAAAAGTGCGCAGAACCTGTTCTCGCGCTGGGGATCGCTAGACCATATATATGACTACATATCAGCACCTACAAACAGTTGGGGGGGGGGGGGGGGGAGGGGGGAAGCTAGGGCCCCCACACTACACGAAATGCTCGCCGGGAACAACGCAGCTCCAAATAATGCTCCGAAACCAGTGCTGAAACCGTCGCCGGGACATCGCCCAGTGGGTATGCTGTTGGTATGTGCAAAGGGCTGGCGGGGCAACAGCTCGGCGGCAGCAAGCGGCGATGCGTGTTGCTGCACGTTGAATAATATAATGCGAAGTCAAGAATTCAATACATGGAATGATGGAACCGCCACGCACCGCAGCGCACTGCACGACCGCTCATGCGTTGCCGGGACGACTCTCAACAGAGTTGCTATCCAACACCATCACTACAACCACCGCACCAAGCCCGCAGCACTGCCAAGTGCTCTCTTCTGGGTCGCCGAGGCACTACTCAACGCTTGTTCTCTCAAATTTTTCCCACCCCCCCCGCATGTTAGTGGCTTCTCATGGGCAGTAAGTTGGGGTGGGGGAGAGGCATGGTGCATCGCGTTGTTGTTGGAAGTGCATGCCACGTGTCAAAATAAAATACATAGTGTGCCGCAGTACATAAAGTATTAGAAAATAAGTACAAAAAACCGGAAGGGGGGCTCAAAATGGAGGGGGGTGTGACCTAAACCAAGTCATTTTGTCGGAATAACCTTAGCGACTATGTGGTGCTATTAATTTATGACAATTCCAGTACCCCCGGCGGCGCAGGGACATCATCGCAGGGAATATTATATCCTCCCTGCGATGAGCATACTAGAGCAGTTTAGCATAATAGTAGAGCAGAATTAGAATTGCCACTTCGTCGCTACCTGCTAGTAAGTAAGAGTTCTCCCCCCCCCCCCTGACGCTACGGGTACATGGTACGGGCAGTAGTAGTATGCATGGTCGCTGTTGCAACTATCATTATATATTGAATATTCCAAGATATAGTAAAATAGCATGGTTTGGATAGTAGATACTGGTGGTATAAATAAATCAGAAATAAATCGCCTTCTGCTGCGCTAGCTCATGTAATTAATCTTATAATTAAATCATCCGCAACCGTACTCGTGTATACATACAGGTACGAGTACGAGTAAAGACGTATATACGACCGGCGGTACAGGGTACCGAATAAGGCGACGACGCGCGACGAATCATACGGACATGGCGAATGAGACGACGCGCGTATGTAAGCGCATCAGGCTCGCCCGCAGGGCCGGAAAGGCGCGCAAGCGCGGATATTAATATGAAGGTTATCAAGGTTTTCATAGTTGCTTTTGGTTCTGCTTGTAGTGCGCATATGTCGAAGCACTCATGTAAGTAATTAATATCAAGGGGATTCGCTGACTCGCCCTCCATCTAGTGACCTAACCTACCCGCCGCCTTGTTGCAGTCTCTCGCATTCCCGACTACCTCTCACGCGCCGCAGTATGCTCTGACGCACCCTACCGTGGTGCGAAGTAAAGAGCCCAGCAACCAAACGCCCCTCTGGGCTCGGCTGAAACTACCAGCAGCAGCTTCCTTGCCTCTTACACTCGGAACGCGCGTCGCGGGGCAGCATTTGTGACGCATATTCCAACGTCGGCTCAGGTTGATCGAGAGGGGCTTGGTCAGATCGCGGCTGCCGACTGTCCCTGAGCCGGTTGGCTGGCGCGTCGCGGAGGGGCGCCAATGTGGGTGTTCTGTGCCCCTTCGTTGGCGCTATTCCTGGCACTGCTCGTCGCCCAGCAGGCCGCCTCTCGGACTAGCCACGCCGGCGACGCCACCGCATCGCTCGCGCGCGGCTGTGGTGGGGTGGGCGACGTGCACGTTGCGGTCTTCTGGGCCGCCTTGGGGGAGCGCGGCACCAGGGCTGGCGTCCAGGCCCTGGCGGAGACCCCTGGAGTGACTGTGCTGGAGGTGCACTCTAAGCGGTGGCCGCGGGACCCGGCCGAGTTTGCGGCATGCCACCGCAACTTCTACGCCAATAACCACGCGGAGAAGGTATATGCTGGCGGAACGGCGCGCCGCGGATTGCGGCTTTGCACCCCGCCTATATAAAAATTTATATACAGATAAATAATAAAGAATTGATAAACAAATAATTATAAATAACAAATATGCATGTCTATATGAATTAAATATATTGCATATACATTTAATTTCTTTACATGTTCTCTTCGTATATTTACCCTGTGCACATAAATAATAGAATAGAGCACCACATGTGAGAGTGCGCATGGTGTATTGTGCATCCGCTGAGAAGTCCATGTGTTTATCGCAAACCCTCAGGGGTTCACAGTGCCGCCTCGCTACATCGAGCCGGGATTCATCGCGCAGGCTAAGGGCACGGGACCCTTCACAGTGGTCCTTGCAGCCGTGGACTGCGGCAGCGTCAGCCACGTCAGCGTTGCGCCGTGCACCAACAAGCTGCAGGTCAGTCCACGCCCTGGCACATCCTACTTTGCCCGCCATCTCCTCTCTACATCAACACGATATTCTGACTACATCAACCGATGCCGTTTCACGCCGCGCAGGCAGCTGATACCGCTGGCTGCGACAATGCGCCCAAGTCGGTCATGCTGCTCACCCTCAAGAGAATGCTTCGCAAACGGTTGTCCAAGGTGCGCCGTGCAGTAGCCACATCACGGGGCATGGGTGACAGGGGTGGGGTGAACTGGCGCAGGGGCAGAAATGGTTGGAGGGCTCTCACGCTCAGAGGCGCGTGCTCCGTGCAGGCAAATAAGTACGCCGTCCACGCCACCGTCAACGGAAATGAGGCAGTGCACGACGTGACTTCGCTGTTTGGCGTCTCGTGAGCCCCCCCCCCTCCCCCCCCCCAATCTGGGCACCTGGCTGCTTGTGGACGAGGCGGCTGCCTGCACTGCGGTTGCTTCTTGATTAGCTGCAGCCTTGCCTGCATGGGTGCCAAGCGTGGAATGGTCGCAGTAAAGCGTGGCGTGAAGTGCACTGACCCATGCGCAGGTACTACGCCAAGCTAGTGGCGGCCAAGCGAGCGGGCAGGCGGTGGGATGGGGAGGTGACGCAACATCACTCGGTGGAATGCGTGCAGCCGCTGGTGGGCAGCTGATCGGGTGGCATCGGAGCTCGCGCGGGGCCTTGGCTTGTTATGTATGGCCCATACATGCCTTCTCCCTCACATGCTATTCACTTCGATGAGGAAAGGCGGGCTCATGTGCGGCTGGAAACGGCACAGACTCCCCACAAGTGACCGGTGGGCTCCCTTGGTAGAGACATCGTCTTTTGCACGAGGCCGCCAGTTGACAACCATTGACATGAAAGCGTGGCTGGGACAGCCCATCATCTTGTGCACATGATAGTCGTCTCTGGGAGTGCATGCCTGGTAAGGATTAGTGGGGCTTGCAGAAAGACAAATATGACCGGATTGTTCCTCATGAGGGGGGCACAATCGCTCCGACCCGACCTATAGCTGGGCACTCGGGCTGCGGCGGTCAGTGCATGAAGAATAATCCCAGAGGAGGAATGAAATAATTTAATTGTAATTTGAAAGCAGACTATGACATGTCGGCGATCTGCCCCACTCTGCTCTGAAATTGACTCGCTCTGAGCAGAAGCAGGTAGGGTGCGCACTGTTTACACTGTCCTTTGATATGGTGCACGCAGATTGTGGCTGCTTTGCAGCACAGTGATTTGTTAACATCGCTGTTTCGGAAATAATGATCAAGTGCTGGTATTATCTCAGTATTACAGAGCTATAGGGAGTGCCACTGCTGGCGAGATCACTACTGAGCATGTCGAGCGACGAGTACTCGTGTGAATTAAGGTACAAAAGCGGCAGTAACAATTTCACTGCTAAAAGCAGCACACGGGATCACCACAAGCTTCTTATAAGCGGTCGGCAACCCTCGCAAGGCGGGACGGATGGATGCTGCGTGCTCGGCTGAGAGTTCAGGCCACCCGTGCGATGTGTGAGTACTCGTACGGTACTGTTATTACTGGTGAGCATGACGAAACGATAGATGTATTATGTGAGTTCGGCTTGATGTTTCGTCGTTCGTCGTCCCCTGGCGACACTCTGCTGGCCGTCCTGCTCGTTTTTCGCCGTCATCATTATTGCTGTCCTGCGCCGTGGGGCATGTCCCCTTATTTAATTTCCCTTTATGGCGTGGCCCATTTATAGGGGCTTGGCTCGCAACTAAAGACTATTGCTGGTACGCCGAGCTGGATGTAGTCATGTGCCAAATGTTGGACGCGTGTAAATTACAAGCGATATTCGTTACAATCTAGTCGCTATCAGTATACGGGTTTATAATATATCTCCACCCGCAGAGTACCCGTACCGGTATCATTGCAGTCTGTATCACCTGCTCTGGCGGCGGTATGATGTCATGCATCATCAAGCGCGACGACCTGCAATTCCTATACACACACACAGTACGACGACTAGGTCGCTACCCGTGCGCGTGCCGCGGCGCGACATTTAGAAAATATACGGGTACCGGGTAGTCGCAGTAATACAATCCATGTTATAGCGATCTATTATTTATATAGTCGCTCAAGCAGCGACTGCCTTGCGAGGCGGCGCCAGAGGGGTGGCCAGCGCGGTGAGATGGCGCGGCAAAATGCAGACCGCAGCGGGTATTTTTTCAGGTGATGATATGGCTGATGTTGATGACGTCTCGTCCTCAGGGGTCCAGGCCGACTCACTACCGACATCCTGACTCCTCAGCACAAAGTGCGGCTTCACCTGACTTGCGCAAGGCAACAGCACCGCCCGCGCAAGCGATCTCAGCAGTCTGTCGCAGCATGAAGCGCAGGCGGCGCCACGCCGAGTCCGAAAGTGAGGAGGGGAGCAGCAGCGACGAGAGCGACGCCAGCAGCGACAGCAGCGACGGGGACAGGTCAGTGCTGGTTGACCCTACCACTCAAAAAAAGGATTCTCAAACTAGCAGCACCTTGCCAGTCCCGTATGGGTGGCCGAGTTTGGGCGGGTTTGCTGCTGGTAGAGGCGCACTGCATCGTGGAACCAGCCAAGACGTTTCTTCTTCTTCTTCATCCACAGACTCGTGCATGCTCAAGTCAATGTGCCGGCCGCGTGTCACCAGGAGCGAGTCGAGCAAGCGGCGCCGGAAGGGTAGGAAGAAGGGTAAGGTGAAAAAAGACAAGAAGAAGCATAAGAAGGAGAAAAAGCGGAAGCGGAAAGAGAAGACTCGAAGGGTCGGCGGGAGGCGGGCGAGGGGGGCGCAAGCGGGGCGCAGCTGCCGCCGGCTGTGCTGGCGGCGCAGGCGCGGCTGGCGGCCATCCGAGAGGAGGCGGATGCCGCGCGGGCGGTCGCGCAGCAACGCGCGGCGGCCGAGGCGGCGGCTACGGCTGGGGGAGGCGCCGGGACGGGGCCAATGACAGCAGAGCAGCACCAGCGGGACGCCGAGCGCGTCCGCAAGGTGGGGCACGCTCAAGCCCCTCATCACCTACATGCGCATTGTACAAAAAAAGGGTGAACAATATGCTGATAAACCAAATAAAAAAACGAGCTTCGGAGGCGGAAATCCTAGTTCACTCCGCCAGTCGCTTCAAATTAAACGACTTCCTGATGAAGAATGTCAATTTGGCATCAGTGCGTGCGGCCTACCCCATCTGCCACCGCAGCAGCCGGGCCGCCGCTGATGTTGTGGAGGCGCTGCCTTTCGCTGTGCCCGCCAGGTGTATGAGCCAGAGACGGGGCGCGTGCGGCTGGTAAAAGGCAGCGGCGAGATCGTGGAGCAGATCGTGTCGCGGTGAGTCAAATAGAGGAGCCACCCCGTCCGATGAGGGCCTGCCTGATGCTGCTGCTGTGCACTTGCCTCAGTGTCTGGGCCGGAGTCTGCCCCCCCCCCCCCCCCCCCCCCCCCGGCCGCGCCATCCCGCAAACACACAAGAATGCCTCAGCATGAGCCCAGCTCGCAAGTCTAGGCGCCGCGGCATGGGCGTGGCGGCTAAGCGCGCCTCCCCGCCTGGCTCACCGATGGCAGGGAGGAGCAGGAAGCCATCCGCAAGCGCGCCACGATGACCAGCACGAGCGCCTCCGGGCTCACGCAGCGGGTACGCAGCATGGCTCATCCCCTTTCACCTGTTTTCAAATGAACTCCCAGCTATGCACTGCGTTTCGATGGAGCCGGAAGCCAGATCGCTGACCTGTGGCCGCGGCGGGTGTGTAGGACAAGTGGACCGGGCGAGAGCAGTTCCCCTCGCAGCACCCCTGGTTTGGCTACAAGTGAGACCGGCACAGAGCGCGCCCGTGATGGCAGAGGGGGGCGCCAGGCGGGGCGGTGCAGTGCAGTGGCAAGAGAGCGATGCTCCCGCGCGATATAAACAAACCGCCCCAAATAAGGAAATATTCTAGAAAAAATAACATACATCAAGAAATGACATCGACCACCGCCGCGCGGGGTTTGAGATGCTCTGGCTATGGTGTGCCTACACCGAGGCCGCAGCTCTGGTGAGGCACCCGGGTTTCGCGTTCAACTGCTTTGAGGCAGCGGCCCTCTGCCAATCAAGCGGCTCCTCGCCGCTGGCTACGCCCCGCTGCCAGCCCCGGCCGTCATGCCCCTGAGAAAGGAGGCCATGTCGCCGCCCTCTGCCGCCGCGCCGCCACCAGTGTCCACCTTGACCGGCTCACTGCGTTGCTCCTGCTCGTCAACGGCCGCCTCGACAATCGGTGCCTCTTGTTGGCCCACCGCCGTCTCTGCAGCGGCGGGCTCTGCGTCCGCTGTGCCACGTCTCGTAATGGGGCCAAGTCCCCTTCCAGCGGTGGGCGCCCCAGCAACGCCCCTGCAGCGGCCATACATCTCCGAGCCTCAGAACGTGGCAAACAAAGACGGGCAGAATGGGAACACAATCGCGAGCGTCAAAGCATGCACAAGCGGATGCGACGAGCAACTCGGTTTGAGCTGTGAAGAGCGCGTGCAGCATCGCGTGCCATAACACCAGGAAAACGGAATAGCAGCTGCAGAGGCATCATTTACTGGCATGACAGCATCGTCATAGCAGCATCGAGCAGTCTTAACAGTGTGGAGGGGCACTCACTGCATTGCGAGGGCGCTGTCGGTATTCGGGGCGGTGCCGTTGTTAGCCCCCAACTGCGCGCTCCGCCACCGCTTGACATGCCACAGCGGGCGGCCGGCGGCTGCGGTGACCGCGGTTGCCCGCCTTTCACTGCGCGCGTCAAGAGCCCTCCGCGCGATGCCGCCAGAGATTTTGCCCCCTTTGGTGTAGAAAGTCACCTCCTGTGCCACAAAAGGCAACCAGACCGGTCAGCCAATCCCACGGATCGGATCTTCCTGCGGAGGGAGCCGCGCTGGGCGTTGCAAGTACCCAAAGTGGTTAATGAACTTAATCACCCTGTTCGTCATGGTGAATACGACTAATGATTTGGAAGGCTGGGGCGGCGAATTTCATTGAAATGCCCCCCTCCTCTCCCATAACCCCTAATTAAGGGCAGTAGAGAGCAAAGCAGCCTTTGGAAAGCTGCTCTGCGCCGAAATGGTGCTTGGACGGGTCTCATGACAGTATGCCATGGATCAAGATAATGCAGTCAGATTTGATGCCACAGTTCAGAATAAAATAACAGGGCTACTGTGTGCACACAAGGCCGGCCCAGGGGCGCACCTTTACTTTGGATGCCAGCAGCCGCATGCAATTGCGCTCCTGGGCCCAGGAGTGGCGCTGGTCGAATGGGCGAGTCGAAGGCTGGATGGCTTTGTTTGCGCCCCAACCCTGCAATGGATTTCGGTTTTAGATCGGAAGGGGGGGGGGGGGGGGGGGGGGGCATATGAACCATGCCGGAATATCAATTGACAGTGGCCAGAGCCTACAGCTGAGGGCCGCACCTGCGGCTTGCCGACAAACTTCTTGAAGTAATATCCTGTACCCTGGTCAAACCCATAGACGTCGACTTTTCCGCAGAGGTGCAGCGCCATGACGAGGCCGAGGAACCCGTTGGACATCTTGGCCATCTGCGGGCTGACGCGCTTGCCGCCCCGCGCATGTCGCCGGAAGTACTTCCCGGCATACTCCTCGAGTGAGGGCCCCATGCGAGTGACTTTGCAGTAGCCGTTGCTTCGGCTCCTGCTGTACTGATTGGTGCTCCATATCACGCACCTGCGGCGTAGTCCGGTAGCCCGGGTACGCAAGGTCAGCGATGCCCTCACCATCACGTCGCACGGTAGTATGGACTGAGCGCGCTCCTAGGTATACTCGCACGCAATGGCGGACAGGCGCGTTGGCATCGGCATCACAGCCTACCTCTCCCCAGCTTTCTCCGCAAAGCCTCCACGCTCCTACACAGCACCACATGCGCCTCAGAAATGCTTCAGCTGGGGGCCTCCGGCAGCCGCGCCAGCCTCGGGAGCCAGGCAGTCATGGCAGGCACCTCCCAGCACCCACCTTGTTCTGCATGCGGATGGTCGACGGCCGCCACTTGCCAACATCTGCCTCGTGCCCTGCGGACGGATATGCCATGTTAGCGCAGGTGCACATTGCGCACGTGATATGTGAGTATGAATGCGTTGAAGCGGGTCTAGAAACAGGGCGCGCCTTTGGTGGGGGCCTCATTGAAACGGAAGACAGCAGTGGCCCTGTCAATGTCCTTTCCGTGCTTCGATCCCTGTTGAGTTTGCCAAAGCATGCGCTGCGGCTCATTTCACTGCAGAGCTGGACCTTCCTTCATGCTACCATTTCACGCTCGCTACAGGAGCACTTGTTTCTGCCGCTGTTCAATCGCTTCCGGTGTGCGCCAGTGCAGTGGGGCGCCATGTGCGGCAAGGGCTGCCTACCTTGAGGATGCTAGAGCTGCCCACGACGGCACAATGGCCAAAGTCGATACCAGCCGGATTGTAGCCCTGCGTGCAGCAGAGGGAAGACTCGCCATCAGGCAGACAATTTCCAACCTGGCGTCTAGCCCCCTCTCCGGCTGCGCCCTCGCCTGCCATCATTGCATGTGTGTCTCCAGCATTTACATGAAAAAGGTGGCATTCCGACCTTGGATGGCCAGTTTGCGAATGGCTGAAGGCATCCGCGTGCCACCATGGGCTGCGGCTGCTTGCATGCAGGGCCGCGGAACAGTACCTGGGACATTACGAAGCAATGTGCCACATGCATGTCAACTCCACGCAGCATCATCTCACGCAGGTGGGGGTGGGCTTGGGGGGGGGGGGGGGGGGGGGGGGGGAGTGCGGAACTGTATCGTAAAGTACTGACGAGCTAGCTGATGGCCACCCGTTGGATGTGTAGGGAGCAGTCGTACCGGACATGCGCAGGTTCCGGCTGCGCACAGCTCCCTGCGGTGAGCAACATATGTCGCAGCATTTGAGCGTTTCTTGCAGTGTCCTATCCTTTTTTGCTGCGGATGCCCCCCCCCCCCCCCCCCCCCCCACACCTCTCCCCCGACCTCTTCCCTCGCGAGACTGCGCCGCAAGAGCCAAGGCAGTTCGGAGGCATCCACTCCGTGCGTTACGTCATCGAAAGAAAAGTGGAATGCGCACCGCTTTGGGCAGTCGCTGCTCTTCTTGCAGCTGGAGGCCGCCCGGCACTGCGCCAGCAGTGCAGCGACGAACAGCAGAAGGCATGCCCGGCCGCGCCCCGCCATGCCGCCACCGCCTCGCCGCAACTCGCCCCACCGTGTCTGCTTGGGCGGCTCTGTTGCCCTCCTCAAATGCAGCAACTCACAGTGTGCTGTCTCGGCTGCGTCGATGCGTGAGGCACAGACGACGTGCAGGGTGAACGCCACAGGCTTCCCTTTCTCGGCGAGACGACATCGCCGCCGCCCCACCGTGAAATCACACGGCAGCTGCGTCACGACGCCCGACAGGGCGCCGACGCGCGGCGGTCTCAAAGTCGTCGTCTCATCCAGTAACGACCTTCATTAACCCGTACTGCACCAGCGTACGGGGACGGCTACTGCTCACGCCATATTCTCAACAGTTCTGTATGAGTATACGTGATTGCTGTCCCGGACCGGCGCGCGGACACCGGGACACGTCATTACTATTGCACCCGTACCATGGACGCGTTTACTCATACGCAAAACGTACCAGTCCGCGCGGTACGATGGTAATATACCCGGGTTACTGCGAATAATTGCTAGTAGCGCTAGTAGTGGCAGCAGTACTGGCAGTGGCAGTGGACTCGGGTCTTGGGCGCGGCAATCCGGGCGTGGGGAATTGCCCAGCACCTGCATGCAGCCTGCGCGCGGCAAGAAGCACTAGTGAGCGCTGTTGTCAACACAGACTGCGATAGCTACTCTATCCCGGAATTGCCTGGCACAGAGCCACGCCCGCTGTCCCCGCGACGCCGCCTGCCAGGTGCCCAGGCGGCGTGCTCGCAGAGATCCGTTGTATTCTGCCCGCCCGGCTAGGAAGGCAATTGAGCGCGTCGACTTCCAGGGGGCTTCCTGAGCTGCAACTTCTTCGTGCGTCCGACCACCCGGTGCTACCGCACTGTCGGAGACACTTCATTCTAGTCGCCAAGGCCGCGGATCCAGATAGCGGAGATGCGCGGGCCAGAGCGGCAGGAGTCGGCGGACTTGCTGTCCATAGGCACCCGCTGCGCTCATCCCGAGTGCCGGCAGCTGGACTTTCTGCCGTTTGAGTGCGACTGCTGCTCGCGCACCTTCTGCCTGGAGCACAGGTGCGCTGGGCCCTCCCCCCATTATTTTCGCACAGGCCACATTCTTCATTTTCAAGCCTCGTGCCTAGGGGGCTACTGACAAATGTGCTGACGTTCCTCCACCCCCTGGTGCTGCCACCGCCATGTGCCAGGACATATCGCTCGCATTCATGCCCATCAGCGAGAGCGGCCGGCGATGAGACCATAGTGTGCCCGCTCTGTGCGCGCGCAATCCGTGTTGCTGCGGACGAGGACGCCAACCTGGCGTGGGAACGCCACCAGCGCGAGGGCTGCGACACTGCAAACTACGCCAAGGTGCACAAGAAGCCGCGCTGCCCGGCGCCCTCATGCAAAGAGAAGCTCAACAGCGTCAACACGTACCGCTGCAAGGACTGCGGCATCGAGGTCTGCCTGAAGCACCGCTTCCCGGCGGATCATGGCTGCGCGGAGCGCATCGCTCAGGCGCGGGCGGCGCGAGGGGCGGGCGGGTGGGCGGCCAAGGCCAACAGCTCGCTCGGCCGCATGTGGGGTAGTGGCACTGGTACCGGTGGCGGGAGCTCCGCCTCTGCCCGCCCAGTGTCAGCCTCCCGGCCGACAGCGCCCAAACCAAGGCGCCAGCCGCAGCCGCAGCCCCAGCCGGCGAACAACACGCTCAGGGTGCGCGCGTATACCTGCAAAGTGGATGGGTCCTAGACGGGTGTCATCTGGTGAAGCGCTGGTGCGCGATGGCGGGGTTCCAGTTCGCTCATGAGTGCCTCTCTCCCCCTGTTTGTGCCCTCAGGGATCCGCCGAGCAGCGGATGGTGAACGATCGGCCCGAGATCTGCCAGCTGTGTGGCGCTCGCTTTGCGTCGGTGCAGCTGCTCATTCAGCACTCAGAGGAGTACCACCAGCAGGTGAGTTGCGCCGGGGCGCAGGTCTATGGCGGACCCATTCTCACCCCATCCCCGCCGCGTGTCAGCACTGATAGTCGCTGACAGCTGCAGCCTGGTGCTAGCACATGGAAAGGAGTCTGAATCCCCCCCCCCCCCCCCCCCCCCGGCCCCTTGTCACCGGGCCGTGTACTCTGCATGCAGGCTCCTTCACGGCGCGGTGCACTGGAGACGTGCCCACATTGCAGGCAACAGTTCAGTGACGCGGTGGCGCTGGTGACGCATGTGGAGCGAAGCCATGGCGCGGGGCGGAGCCCCTCCGTCGTCACCGGGCTGGGCGACAAAGTCAAGCGCTTCTTTGGGTATTAGCAGCAGTTAGTAAGTTGCAATATTGCAACATGCGCCGATGGCCAATTTGCCATTCTGATCTTGCCATTGCTGTTAAAATCCTTTCTCCTGCCCCCGACGAACGGCAGGCAGATCCCAACATTTTCCGGCGAGCCCCTGGCTGGCAGTATGTAATGTTTCTTAATCACACATCCTTAGCAAGGTTGCCTCTAGGGGCGGTCAGCAAGCTAGTGGCCTTGCTTTTTCAACTAGATTATGAGAGCGCAGTGGTTTAAATCACAGGGCGATTGGGATGATTGATCGTGTGATGAGGTTAGATGATTGATACATCCCAGACATCTCCATCTGAATCACCATCAATGCGCGCCGATGTGCATTGCAAGTCATCACTTTGACTGATTTCAGCAATGTTTCACGTCTTCTTATGCAACATCTTGACTGGCTGCTGGCAATCATAGGGCGTTTGCCATTTTCTATTTCAGATGTGTCTTACGTTGCAGACTGATATACATTACAGGTACATGATGCGCACGTGGCACTCGACAGACATGTCCAGATATGGCGCTCAACCTAGCGCTAACTGCGGGGGGAATGGCGTGAAAGGAAGGCATTCAATATTCTGCTGCTTGCCATCCGTTGCAGCGCGAAGACGCAGAAGGCAAATAATAAATAAATATTTCACCAATGTCCACGGCCTGTGTCATGTGTTCGTTGTGAGATCGTGCGACTATCGGCAGCAATCTATCACATCGGTAGCCAAATCGGCAGACCGGCGCGCTGCGTCGTCTAGCAGCGGCGCCCGTGCGCGCGCCAGCAGATCACGGGCAAACCCAGGCACGATATCCACCCGTGCAACGCCGCGCCTAAACACCTCGCGTAGCACGCGTCTGATTGAGGGCCTGACCGCAGCACGTCTGATTGCGAGTAGGGCTTTTCGCGCGGCTTGCGCTTCGGGAATTTCCAAAACATACACCCACAAACTACTACCGGTAATCGTTTCTTAATAATATACTGAGTACAGTAGTTTGAAGCTGCCTTGAATTCGCGACAACGTCCGCGCGCGCGTCAAGCCGTTTCAGTACGAGTACTGATATATGATATAATGGATTCGGTTATAATCTCCGCCTATCCGCATATGCTGATATGCGCGGAGTGGATGCTGATATGGAGAGACAGTAAAGTACATAAAGTGCACCGGCAGGGCCGAATGTGGTGGTCACGCAGCCTGCTCGTCACCCGTCGTCCGCGCCCACATCAGCAGGTCACGCCCACGAGCGCCAGCAGCCACTCTGACGACCAGGCCTCAAGGTCTCTTGCCGAGGAAGCCGCTCCCGTTGCCACATCATCAGGATTTCCGCAACCAGTAAAAATTTCATCTGCGGGCGTCCTGGGACGCGATGTCAGCTTTGGGTGCCGGCGGCGGTGGCGTTCCCGGCGGAGTCACCTTGGGTCAGCTTCGGGGTGGCCATGTGTCCCCCCATGTTGTTCGCAACAGCAGCGCGGATGATTCATGGGTGGTTCGCGTACAGTGTGGACCCGCGGGGTCAAGCCCACGCTCGACACTGGAGCGCCAGAACAGCTCCGCCTCAATGGCCAGCAGCAGTGGTTCCAGTGGACGCTGGCAGGACGAGCCATCGCACGCGGAGCTCCTGGCCAAGTTCGAGCGGCACGGCACCGCCGCTGGCGGCACGCAAGATGTCAGTCGTTCAGGTCTCGGGAGGCGGGTGGAGCGCGCCGCACGCGCCGCCATTGATGCGCTGAGGGCGCCCAAGGGCGGAACGACCGCGTTCGGGTTGGTGTGGTTCCTCTGCTGCGGGTGAGTGCCCTTCCACAGCATGCACGCGGCAATTTGAGGGGAGGGGGGAGGGCGGGCGGCGACGCGTGTCTCCCGAATCAGCCGGTGACTGATGGCGGACTCGAGGCACCCGGGTACTGGGTAACAACCCGACCGTTACCTCAGCGGTCGGACGAAAAGCTAACATCCGCGGCGCATGTCCACATGCCGCCGGTCGTGAACCCGCCACGAGCGCCCGTGCAGTAGTCCCAGAACCGCGCACTTACACCCAAAGCGCGGTAGTTCCATATGTTTCCGGGCCACCAGCTGCAAGGGAAAGCCGGGCCGCGGCTTCAAGGGGCTTCTTCGCAGCGCCCGGGCCCGTTCCAAACCAGAAAATTGACTCGCAAATTATGACTGGCCACCGCCAGGTTGCTCAACGCTGTGGCGCTCAACAGCGCCTTAGCCCCGGGTCCAATCGCTAGCTCATCGCCATCTGCATCAGGTGCGCGTGAAAGGGTACACACTCCGCTGGCCCAGCTGGTCGAAAGCATCCTGGTGGCCCTGCAGGTGAGACATCCCCCCCCCCCCCCCCCCCCTCTCCTCTGGCCCTGGCGGCCTCTTCCCACCCTCACCACTTCTCGATCGGCATCCCCCGAGATAGGTCAGCGCTATCCTGACAGACGTTCAATCTGCATGCAGGCGGTGTTGCTGCTGTGCTTTTTCCTGCGCTTCAGTGGCAAGAGTGGCCGCTGGGCCGTCTACAGGCGCTTCCTGCTCCTGCAGGGCCTGCTCTGGCTGCTGCGCCCCGTTACCACGCTCTCCCCCGGCCTGTCGCGCCACTCGCGCCTGTGAGTGCCCCTCCACCCCCATCGGGTGCAACCATTGCCTGCCGATACTCCATCAGCGCTCGCCCTACTAGCGTGCCACTACCCGCTCTGCAGTGCTCTGCGACATGACTGACCCGGTCATCCCCCCTTTCCTCCGTCCGCCTGTCCGTTGCTGCCGCAGCATCCTTAGCAGTGAGCTGTCCATGGTGAACGGGCCCGCTGCGCACTGGATTGCCAAGATCCATGGCTGGAGCACCCGGCCATTTACTGGGTGAGTAGCCCCCCCGTTGCTCCCTGTCCTGCACGCAACGCCCAACACCGCATGGCCACGTGCAGAGGACACCTGACAACGTGAGTGGAACAACACAGCTGGTGGCCACCTTCCCTCTCTGACCCGTCGCCCCTGCCGCGCCCATCCAGGCACGCGGATGACTTCATCCTGCTGGGCATGCTGTGGCACCGCTTCAGCGAAGGCGGCCTCAGCAAGGCGCTCATGTGGGTCTTTGTGCTGGCGGGGCCTGCTGGCTTGTTGTGGAGCCGCGTGGACCACGAGGTGGGGGCCCTGCCGCTCAAGCTCACCGCACAGCCACCTCCCTCCTGTAGATGCCCGCCCGCCCATCCCCCCCCCCACCCCCCCCCCTCCCTGTGCCCACCTTTTCTTATCTTTTTAGGGTCCCTGCCAGTCCGCCTGATTGCAGAGCAGAGCCATGCCAGGAGTGCCCGGTACCCCTCCCTAAAGTACCGCCCAGGCGCGCGGACGATAATATCATATCCATACTGCACAATCTTGCGACGCGTGTAAGACACCCTGATTTCATCTCGCTGCCGCACTTACGTGTACCAGAGCTACGGTTACACTGTCGGCAAGCCAGGCTGTCGGTACTTCTGGCAAAGCAAGCGGGTGCCCCTCCCATGGTTCTGCTCTAATGGTTCAGGCTGCCAGTTCTCGGCATCGATAGTGAGAAAACAGATTGGTCCGTCTCCTGCGACCCCGCTGCCTCAATTCCAAGGACTTCCAATGCTTCAGTCCGGAATGCACATGCTGGCCATTGCCCTACTTTGATGCTACGACCATACCCTGCGTTTTTGCTACCCATTGTTGCCATCAGTGAATGTTAGCATAAGGGTGCCGATGCAGGGATAACAGCCTGCCGTACCTTTCGACTAAGGCCAAATCTGGGTAAAAAATATGGCGCATCTGTAGGGAATGTTCATTTACGCACACCCAAACATGCAACCCAACTTGTGGGCGCACGGCGTTCCCATCTCCGCGCTTGATGCGATTGCCCGACTATGTCATCCAGCTTGACCTCCTGGTTTGGTTTCCTTACAGCCTCCGCCCTCCCCCCTGAACGGTGCGCAGGTTGACGTCTACATGGGTGTGCTGCTGGGTATGCTGGTCAGCAAGGTGTACGATGCCTACGCGGAGCGCACCGCGTGGTCGCTGCAGACAGAGGGCCGCGCCGCCAAGAACCGCGGGTGGCTGAAGCCCTTTGTCTGCTGGTACGAGGACATCTCGGCGCCGGCGATGGGACCGCCGCCCAAAAAGTACCGCATCATCCCCTTCGGCGGCTCGGCGCGCATGGCGGACGCGCGGCTGGGCTGTATGTCGCCCACTAGCCCCTGTTGAGAGGGGCCTTTGGCCTGACACCGCGGCGGTATAGATCTAGCCGGGAGATTTCCCGAGGCGGCGCTCCGAGCATGTAGCCCACGCTCACTAGGTCAGCCGCATCTGGACAGCGGTACGTAATGAGAGTTTCCAACGCGCAGCCATCTTGGAACCCCCCCCCCCCCCCCCCCTGTCCCTTTCTTCTCCTCACTTCAGCCCCCCGCCGGCCCCCCGATGATGGAGGATCCAAAGCACACTTGCGTGCTTGCTTGATCAGGTCGAGAGAACTCCGCAGCCTAGGGTAATATATTTGCCGGCTTGAAATCAGCTTCAGCCTGAAATGGCACCCCGACTATGGTCGTGAATTTACTCAGCACAACCGCCCGTAACATCCATGTACAGCTTTGCGTAGTGTGCGCACACCATGCCGAAGTACTGTTCTCACGCTCGGTCCACGCTGTTCAAACATGGGTGACACCAATAATACCTGATTCATTGCGATTCTGCCATTTGTTCCGTTGCATCTTGCACAGTGGTCCTGTGCGTGCCTGGTGTATTATGGGGAACACACACAAACCCTACCCTCTCTAAATGTCCGAGCCCATGCACTTCCACAATGCGGCAACAGAGACCCCGCGTAATGACCCCACGTAATTCACACGCCACGCGCCGCCTCCCGCCACCAGCTCGGGGCTGCCCAGGTGTCATCCAACATCGGCACAAGTCGCACAAGTAGCCGCTGTACCACAGGAGGCTGCAGCTTGGTTTTTTTTTGGGGGGGGGGGGGGGGGGGGGGTTGGCGTGCGGAGGGTCATGGCAGACCCGGCGGCGGGCGAGTCCATCTAGTCGAAGCCGGAGTACATCCCCAGGCTCCGTCCCAGCCGCTTTTCCTCCTCCACAAAGTTCTTCCCCTTGGTGGCCTTGCCCTCTTCCCGCTTGCGCTTCTCCTGTGAGCCCAAGCAGCCCACCATCACGCAACAGCAGACTTTAATGTGGCAGCCCCCTCCTTGCATCACTTCATTCCCCCCTCCTGGCTTCTGGAGTGAACCCCCTCAACCCCTTCCCCACCTTGGCGTTCCAGGAGTCTTTGCCCTTCCCTTTCTGGCCCTTGCCAAACAACTTCTCCCGGTTTGCCTCCCGCTCCTCGCGCCGCGCCTGGTGCTGCGCCTCCTTCAGCCCCGCCGCGCGCCGGGCGACGCCCATGCTGGCGTCGACGCCCGTGGTCACCGCCTCGCGTGTGGCTTGCCGCTCCTGCATGCCCTCAATGCCGGCGCTGTCAGCCGCATCGCCCGCCCAACCCAACCCATCCCACCCCACGTCCTTTGTCCTCACCCTTCTCCAGGCGCCTCTGCATCTATAAGACCCTGGACTGCAGGCCTAATACTGGGGGTTTCTGTAGGAACATTTGGAACAGCCCCGCCGTTTATTTGCCCCCAACTGGCCTCTGCTATGCAGTGCGGGTTCTTTTTCGCAGCCTTCATATCACCGCGCCGGCACCTGTTCCTCCATCCTTCCACCTACCCCGGTCTACAGGTCGCCCTTTGCGCAGTGGTCGCACCTGCGCTGTCTCTTGCTCCGGCTCGTCATTCTTGTGGCTCTCGCCATTGTCCCTGCAACCAGTTGCGACGCCCCTCAGCCCCCCACCCACCCCCCTCTCCCCCTCCCATCCCCGGCGCACTCCATCTCTCCCTCAGTAGGACTCTGACAGCGGCAGAGGGGCGCCTACCATCCCCAGTTGGCCGCCGCAGCCATCTTGGGTTCCGGCATCAGCAGCACGCTCGGACCCGACTTGTAGCCGCATCGCTGCAGCGTCTCCAGGTCGATGGCGCCCTTGGCCCGCTTGGCCGACGGGACCGTCGTCTCCTCCGCGCCCCCCTCCGTGCCCTCGCCGCCGCTGCGCGCCACTTCGGAGTCGCTGTCGCTATCCTCACCCGACAGCACGTCCAGCGCGTCCATGAACTTTTTCCTGGTGCGGTGGGCGCCCGCAGATGAGGAGGAGGTCAGACGCAGCATTACGCTGCGTTGCCACCCCCCCCCCCCCCCCCCCCCCCGCCCCCCCCCTCCCCCCAAGAAAAATCAACGCCGGTTGCAGCCAGCACAAGTTCAGTTTTTCAGCAAGCACTCGGTCCACAGTCGCCCGAAACTGGTCGTCAACGTTAAAATATCGAGCTAAATTCAACCTGATTTTTCATCTTATCCCACCAAGTTCAAGCCATTCATGAGTAGGTTCGTTTTAGCGCGAACTTGGGCTGTTGAAGTCAGAACATCAGCAGGTTGCAGGAGGGAGAACTGACGCAGCAATGCAGCGCAACCTAAGAATATCGTCGGGACTAGCAGCAGTAGCCACCGACCCAGGCATGCGCGCGGAGAGGCTACAGGCCGTCGGGCGGGTGGGATCCGCGGGGCGCACCCTTTCATGCTGGCGGGCGGCCTCCGCGGTGAGCTCGCGAGAAGCGTCGGCCGGAATGGGACAGCCGAGGAGGGGCGCGCGGAGCCACAGTCAAGACAGACGAGATGGGCTGTGCTGCTCACTCTTGGGCCGCTGCCGACCACCTCGTACCGGCCCGGGTGCGAATATTAAGCAGCAGTACGGATTTTATATAAAACCAAAAATACAGAGGTACCGCGGCGGCGGGTGGCGACTACCGACCTACCGTCTGCAGTCCTGAAGTCCTCGTGTGAGTTTCATCAAAATGACAGTAGCGACTAGTACCAGGGGTAAAAGCGACTTACCCCTGGCCTGGTTGTACAAGTGACCGGTACTGTGGTAACAAATTCACCGCTAAAAGCAGGTCGGGGTTCAGCCTTCGCCTGCTCTTTCGCGAACTATTCGGTTAACTTTCGCGAACGAACGGTCGCAAAGGTTCGTCGTTCGCTTACACTTCCGTGATGTCGCTTAGCCTTCGCAACCGCGGCGAGATTCGCCCTATATTCGCGAAGACTCGAGAAAAAATAACGACATGTAAGCGAAACATAGTGAATCGAAACTAAGTACTGCAACGTGGCGGTTCAACAGCACTGACAAGGGGGCAGCAAGTACTTGTAGCTAGAGTCCGGGAAAGGCGCAGACGCGGGAAGCTGGAAGAGTAGAATTGGCCAAAAGGTTAGGCACATGCGGTGAACTAAGAGCTTTTGACCTTGTCAGGCGGGCGGGTAGCGAGCACATGGAATACGAGCACATGGAAGCAATCGGACAGGGAAGCAATCGGGCGAGCATGGCCGCGGCAAAACGCCGCGGCGGCGGGCGTTGTGCCGCCACATGGCCCCTAGAAGGGGCCCCACCTCGGGGCCCCACGGCACGATCATTCGCATTGAACAATCGCGAATTCCTCACGAACGATCGCGAATTTTCGTTCGTATAAACCCTCCGACAGCAAAATAAGTTAGTTTCGCATGACGCCCTAGTTCACGAAATATATATGTCGCGAGCTTTCGTTTTGGCTGCTTACATCACTGCTTTAACATATGCGCACTACAAGTAGAACTAAAAGCAATTGTGAAAGCTTGCCCGCAAAAAGAGACAATAAAAGACTTAATAAACCAAGGGTCAAGCAGGAGGCCAGGGAGCCAAGAACCAAGGAAGAGCCAAGGAAACCATGAAGTCGCCAAGCTGCCAAGGAACCAAAGGGTCAGGGGAAACACTGAAGCCATGGAACTTTCGTCGTTCGCTAATGGAATAGATAAGCGAAGGTTGGGCCCTGAAAAGCAGTGCTAGGAGATCAACACATGCTGATCAAAAGCGGCCCGCATATCCCGTACGCGGGGCGGGATGGATGATGAGTGACGCGCGTGCCTGGTTAAGAGTCCGTGTATGTGCGAGCGAGTGATGAATCCACAGCATCTGACGCGTTGAATGTGTAGCTTCGGCAACGTAACGGATGGCGGGCCAATATACTCCTTGTGATGAGCTAGTGTGCACGCTCTCGAGCCGCCACCAAGCTCATCATGACCTCAAGGAATTCGCATCATGCGAGAAAGTCCTCTTGGTGAGCCGGGGTGGTGCACGGAGTGCCCCGTGATGAGGGTGCGCCCTCATCCGCGGGCAAGCAAGCGACAGCGCGCACGGTGTGGCGCACCCCCGCCTTGCTCGTCACCTCACTCATTGTGCCGAAGACCATGCCCGTCGTGTCTCCGTCTACAACATGATTGTCTATAATGCCTCGAAGTGGGCCCGGTGTCCGGGCTCCGTGCTCTGTCACGCCGCATCCCGCATTGCCGGCCGCCCCCGTTGCACACCGCCCAACATGGTGCGTTGAAACCGACATATAACCATAACACTGTGAGATTCAGATGTGACGTAAATGTGCCCTACTGGTGACGAACGACGACATACGGGGACGATACGGGACGGACGAGGGACGTGGATTTCATACCGAGTAGCGACGACTATCGCGCGCGACCTGTAAAGTACTATATGAATTTCTCGTTTCCATAATTTCATCAAATTGATATGCGCACGCGGGCTCGCGTGTCGCCCGCCGACGCGGAGCACCCGGGCTAAGTACAGGCGGATGTACGCACTCACTGCACATCGCCGCACATCGCTGACCCCGCGGTGTGCGGCGATGTGCGGCACGACGGGCGGAGGTGTGGGCGGATGTAGGTGGTACGGTAGGTGGTAGGCGGTAGGTGGTGTTCGTAGGTGCGTGTTTTAATGCAGCCGCCCTAACTGCTGATGATTGTGTAACGCCCCAGCACGCGCATGAAGTACGGGGTCGCCTCACGGTCACCGCCGCTCACCGCTGAATCAAGCGCGGACAGCCGCGCACTCGCATCTGTGTTGCCTGCCGGTGGTGGGTTACATCCACCCCAACTCTCACCCCCCCCCCCCCCCCCGCCCCCCGCGCGCGGCAGCAGGCATGCCGGCAAAGGGATGGATAGCGAGTGTGTCGAAGGATGGCGTGTACTCATGCAAGCACTGCCGGGGCAACGTGACGGGCACATGTGATAAGATGGCGCGAGAGCGGCACTTCCTAAAATTCCCGAACTGTAGCCACTCGTTGAAGCGTGCGGCTAAGTTGCGCCGCAAGGCCGCCTTATCACAAGCAGCAGCAGCAGGGGCGGCAGCAGCAGCAGTAGCAGCAACAGGGGCGGCAGCAGGAGTAGCTGCAGCCGTCGGAAACGGCCCGCCGGCGCCGGTCTCGGACGACGGCGGCTCGAAGGTGGACGATGTGATGGGCGTGGGGGAGGACCCCGTTGGCGAAGACGGTATGGACATCGACGCGCCTGCGTGGCCGCCGGCGGGCGTGGAACCCGCGATGAGGGCGTGATACGGGAAGGCGATCCCGGTGACTTCTACATGAAGGTCATCGCCAAGAAGTTCCGGGGAGTATGGCACTACGGCGTGATAACCAGCGTCGTTACCGAGTGGGTGTTGGAGATCTACGGCGGGGCGACCCAGTGGCGCGCTGTTTTCGAGGACGGTGACATTGTGGACCTTCTGCGTTCATAGGTGAGTGGGCCCGGCCTGCGTGCTGGTGGCACCACTCAACTGCGGTTGTATGGAATCACACGCACCCGTCTGGTCGGCGTGGCAGGTTGTGGAGGCTATGGCGGCTGCCCAGGAGCACCCCCCTGTGGATGCGGACGGGGATGCTCGCTTGGTAACCGTCCATGAAGGCGATGACTTGTCCAGTGAATCACGCACCTTGCCCGGCGTGCGTTCAACACAACCCGGCTGGCGGAGGCCAAGTAGAACACTGGCTGCCATGGCGTGCGCCATGTGCATGTGGTCCTGGGCTATGTCAGCATGGTCAACCTCTTCCCCCTCGCGCCGTTCCACCTGTTTTTTTTGGCTTGGGAAGGGACTTCTGGAGGAAATTTGTCACCGTGCAGGGCCACATTGGATTCCGAGCTATGAAGCAGGAAGACCGGCGCCAGGCTTTAGTCCCGATACCCAGCAACTTTGGACGCGGGTTGCGCCCTTCGTTTGCAGTGTCCAAGATGTCGAAAGGTACCCCCCCCCCCCCCCCCCGGGCGTGGGCGTGGGCGTGGGCGTGACGGCATTCCCCTCCATGACTGCAGGGTCAGGCAAGGTGACGGTGCAGTCCGGCTGGGTCATGGAGGACTGCTTGCACCACATGGAAACGTTTTCCATTCTTAACGCCGGTCCGCTGTTCGAGGAGGCCCGGGTGAAGGCGATCATGCCCGAGAAGGAGCTCGCGTCCCCAGCGGTGGTGCGTTCAGTGTCGCGACTGACGGTGCTTGGGCACATGTACAAGCGCCTGCAAGGAGCTGCGTGGTTCGTCACGCGGTGGGGGGTGCAGAATGTGGTGACGGAGGAGGACGGCCCCGAGCGCAAGGCGCAGCTGGACGCGCTCACTAGGGAGGGGAGGACTCAATACCCAGCGCGGCGCCAAGGCGCGGCGGCCGGGGCAGCGCGGCGCCAAGGCGCGGCGGCCGGGGCAGCGCGGCGCCAAGGCGCGGCGGCCGGGGCAGCGCGGCGCCAACGCGAGTGGGATGGGCGGGGCAGCGATTGCTACCGAGTGAGGCGTAGCATCGTTTGCAGTAGCAACGCAGCCTTTCCGGTGTGACGCCGCCTGGATGTAACCCAGCAGTACGCGCAAAGTGCAAGTGCAAGCTGCTGATGGCGGGGATCCCGCGGGGGGGGGGGGGGGCAGCGGCTGTGGGATAGGCGCGGCAGCAGTTGCTACAGAGTGAGGCGTCGCATCGTTTGCAGTAGCAACGCAGCCTTTCCGGTTGCATAGTGTGACACCGCTTGGATGTAACCCAGCAGTACGCGCAAAGTGCAAGTGTTACACGTCCGTGTGCCCCACCCAATGACATTGCGCCCGACCTCACTGACGGCATGTCTCGCTCTCCTTCAGCTCCTGGGCCGTCCGCCGCCTCACCCTGCGCACCCTACCAGCCGCGCGTGCCTTCTCGGAAGCCTCACACACGGCGGCGCGAGTCGCGTCGTGGAACGCGTCCCTGACATGGCGGAACTCCGCCCTCACCGTGGCCGTGGTCGGGCAGGGGACTGCCCGCTGATGGGTCGCCATGCATGGGTACTTGGGGCCGCACAAAGCCGGGGTGCCGTCGCAGCAACACTCCCATTCCGTCCGTTGGCCGCAGTCCACGCATGACGGGCGTCCGGCCAGGACACACACATGATAGTGCATGTGGCCGCCTCCCGCCACTGCTCGTAGTGCTCCGGTCAACATGGCGACGAGCAAGTCGGCATGTCCCGCAGGTGGCTGCGGGGCGGGTGGCGCGAGCGCAGCCTCGCTCGCCTCGACAACCCCCTCAGCCCGATCAGTCGCCTCTACCACGGCCTCCTCCGCCTCCTGACGCGGCGCACCAGGCGCATCATCGTCGCCTGGCAGGGCGTCCCCCCCCGCAACGGCGCCGTCGGCGGTGGCGGGGTGTTGTGAGGAGGTGGCCCTAGACATAGGTGGGGCCGGCACCGCCATGTGTTGCTCCACATGCGGTACGGTTCCTGACGCGACCGCTCCGTCGCACCAGTACCGGCGCCGGCACCCCACGCCTGCTGGGCTTACCACCAACCGGCATATTTCCTTTGGGAGGCGGTTCATCCGCGTCGGAGGTGAGCGGCGGTGCCTGTGTGGGTGTGGATACTGCGCGGCCATTAGGGCTCCCGCCGCATGCCGCTCCGCCGACCCACGCCGCGGCGTGTGCTGCGCCCCGCATAGTCGCCTCGAATATATTATACATGACGCGGGGACGGGGGGGGGGGGGGGGGGAGGGGGGGGGGATTCGTGCGTTTCGTATGTCGGCGGAAGGGCGTGCGAAGCTGCGGCTGGCGAAGGTGGTGGAAGTAAGCGTGGCGGCGTCGGCGGCGTATTACCGTGCGTGCATGCGTGCGCAACCCCGCGGCAGCAAGCGCCGGACTCGGCGTGTGCCGGCGGCAGAGCTGCGAAGCCATGGACACGGTACGGGATGCCAAGTCTGGCTAAGCAACTGCCGAGGCTGGCGGCTTAACCCCCATGTCCGGCGGTTGAGGGACGGAAAGTGCGTAGAAGTTGATCGGCAAAGCGGGCATATAAGCCTGGCTGTGCTAGGTTCCTATTAAGTAATGGCGGTTTGTGCTAAGTAATTCGTAGGGGTGGACCATGCAGCGCAGGTATGGGGCGGTATAAATGAGGCCGGGCACATATACTGCTCCACGAAACGACACTGTCCACGAAACGTGTAGTTGAATAGACCCCCCCCCCCCCCCACACCCCCCGCCGGGTCGGCCCGCCGACCCGCCACGGCATGTAATATCTGTCATGCATCGCCGGGGTATGTGTGAGTGGATGCCCCGCCGCCACATCCCCCCCCCCCCCCCCCCCCCCCCCATTTACACTTGTGCACTCATTAAGTTTGGGCTGGTTTCGGAGCAGTACATGTACGTATGTATATACATACAATGGAACGTAGGACCTGCGCGGAAAGAGGCGGGGCTGGCGGAGTGCGTTGGGGGTGCGTAGAGTAGCGTGTTGGTGAGATTCGGGGTGCATCGGACGCCGGATGCCCATCCACCCAGCGTAAAAGACGCGTACGTAATATTCACACTATATATATTCACACGCAAATGTGTGAAAACCGGACATTCCGTGCCGGATGGGTGGGGATACGGCGTCCGATGCAGCCAAAACCCCAGCAACACGCTATTCTATGCACCGCCAATGCACTCCGCCAGCACCGCCTCATTCTCTGTCGATTTCGAAAACGCCTTCACATTATCCACCGCTAATTGCAATTGCCACCGTGTAATGTTGTCACGATGTGCGCACACAACAACACTTACTATCGGTTCCGACGCGGATGGAGGCGGGGCTTGCGGAGTGCGTTGGGGGTGCGTAGAGTAGCGTGCTGCAAATAATTGGGGTGCATCGGACGCCGGATGCCCATCCACCCGGCGTAAAAGACGCGTAATATTCACACTATATTAACACACAAATGTGTGAAAACCGGACATTCCGTGCCGGATGGGTGGGAATACGGCGTCCGATGCAGCCAAAACCCCAGCAACACGCTATTCTATGCACCGCCAATGCACTCCGCCAGCACCGCCTCATTCTCTGTCGATTTCGAAAACGCCTTCACATTATCCACCGCTAATAATTGCAAATTGCCACCGTGTAATGTTGTCACGATGTGCGCACACAACAACACTTACTACCGGTTCCGACGCGGATGGAGGCGAGGCTTGCGGAGTGCACTGGCGGTGCACAGACTAGCGGGAGACTAGATCCATTGTCGCTTATTTACAAGCACGGGCGGTGCTGCCAGACCCGATCGTCTACGGCCGATATAATATTCACATTATATTAACATCGGTGCACACCGCCGCACACCGCCGCACACCGCCGCACAACGCTGCGCGCGCACATTCGTCGCGCACATATACGCGCGCCCTACCGCACATATTATCCCGGATTCACTCGCCGTATTCATTACGCCGTGCTGCTTCAACAATAAACATTGCGAAATTACACCGACACAATGCCGCACCGACTAGCTCTTGACAATACGTGCATATAAATAGTAGTGGCGCGCTGCTCCTCGCCTCCGATGTGTCGTTGACTGCTGCGGAAGGCGGTCGTCGACTGGGTGTTAGTTTTTCCTTCACCGCTCAGAGCGCCATGGCAGACCTCGCCCCCCCGGGCAAAAGTGGGCGGCGAGCCTTGTTGTCTCGCGTGTCCGCGCCGCCGGCATCGAGGAGGACGAGAAAGACATGAGGAAACGCGTGACAAGGTGGGCGCGCAACAAAACACTCCATCCTCCACATTAGCACGCACCCACTCGTGGCTAACTTGTGCCGCGCGCAGGTTCGTCCGGGAGCGCCGTAAGGCCCACCTCAACGCCAAGGCTTCCACAGTGCCAGCGGCGCAACTCGTGGTGGCCGAGGAGGCCGCATCCTCAGCCGCTTAAAGGCGAAACGATTGTGGCTTGTTGTGGGCGTCTGGGCACAGGGGGCGTCCCGACGCCAAGGTAAGGAAGCTCATGGCGGCGTCGTCGACGGCACAGCCTCCCGGGGTGGTGAAGACACTGACGGATGACAAGAAGCGGAAGAGGCCAGTGAAGAAGCGCCGAGGTAAGAAACTGACGGTCGCGGAGTCGGAGGCGGAGTCGGAGGCGCAGGCGGAGGCGGAGGCGGAGGCGCAGGCGGAGGCGGAGGCAGCGAGATCGTCGAAGCGGAGGGTCCCCCGGGCACGCAAGAACAAGAACAAGCAGTAGCCCCCGCCCCCTTACCCCCCTCCCCTCACTCCCCCGGCGGGAGCGGCGGGCGGCGGGGGGGGGGAGGGGGGCGGCGGGGGGACCACGCCCGCCCGCCTCCCCCCCCCCCCCGGGCCACATTCCCCGATGGCAGCTGTCGCGAATATTGTAATTCAAACATTCTTCGGCAAACCGCTGCCTGCCCCCGCCCTCCCCCTCGCGAATATTTATGTAACGTGAGCACTCTTTGGCAAAACATGGCAGCCAAACCGCCCGTCTGATGACCTTTGATCGGACGGCGGGCAGGCCCCTAGCCGAATAGTACGGCTGCGATTTGCGCTCCCATGTACTAATAGTCGTAGTTATCCACAGGACGACTCGTCATCGCGCCCGGGTTCGTACTAGATACCCGGTACCGGCTTAATAAATATATCGCGTACTACCCGGTACTACACGGACAACCTCGCACCTTATACTTCAGTGCCATGTAACACATCACACGTCATGTACGACTACCACAATGATTACAAAAAGGATTTATCGCCCGCCGGCAATAACGCCGGATGTACTCGCACGTAACTGGATGGACATGCCGCCACCAGCAGCAGCTTTCACGGATAATAGTGGTACCGGTACGGTAGTGCTTCGTCACCCGTATGTCACATCTGAATCTCACAGTGTAAAGCACGGGGCACTGCGATGTACTTGACCACATACCGCATCATGTTCTTGACCTCTAGCATCGCGGGCTTCAAGCTCCGGGAATCATAGCTCCCGGCCATGACGTTGAACGCCGGGAGGGAGAGCTCATCGTCTCGGACCATGTCCTTGATTTCATCCATGGGTAAAGAGTTGCCAAGAGGCACTGTAGGCCAAAACAAGTCGTCCACATCTCAGCGTACATCGATGCCCGTACTGTGAGCACAGTGATCGCAAAAGGCGTCTTCGACATCATCGTCGTGCCGCACACGCTCGTGAGCGTCTTCATATGTGCTAGGGGGTTCATGAGCGCGTCGCCATATATATAAAGGTCGACAGTGACGGGGTTGTGCTATGTTGAGGGCAGAATGATATGGCTCCCAGCCACCGGGGCAATGCCTGGGCTAGGCGAAAAGAAGCAGTACAAGGCAGCGACCTCCCGCAGCTCCTGCGCAGTCATGACCGTCCTCGCAGTGGAGATGGCCACCGTTCACATGCCCGCCGACGCCGCGTCGAGCTGTCCGAACATGAGCCGTTCCTTGCAAGTGACACGGAGAGTGCCCATCTCATTCCGAAACCGTACGAGCACCGTGCGTAGAATCATATGTGATAGCGACAACTTTCCAGTATTTACCACAGATACCCCTCACATCACCAGATACACGCCGGGTACACGTATAACAGTGAGCCACGACTACCGTGACTGAACCGTGCGCGCATACTCATCCATCCCGGGATGCGGGTCGCTTTTAGGCGGCTTGCTGTGTGTATCTTTTGGTACTGCTTTTAGCGGTGGATTTGTTACTGGCCTTTTTGTAATTCACACCAGCCACGACTACCGTCGTCATTCACTGCCGGTACTTGACGATCAGCGACTATGTGAGAGAGATTATTCTATGTGAAAATATAGAAACTGGGATCCTCATGATCAAGAATTGAACCCTTCTTTTCACCTACTCATTCGCGGGGGCATTTATCGGTTTTAAGAATACCAACCACATCAATGGCATGCGCTTCGTTTACTAGTGCATTTTACGGTCCTTTCCCGGTCGAATTTTGCAAATACATCCCTCCACATACGTATGTGGTTTGCAAATTTGATCCACATGCCCATGCGCGGCTTCACTGAGACCGTGCGCGTGCATGCGTAATACTCAAGGTCGTGCGGCTGGGGGAAATGTCGCGATAGCGCGATACACCCCATATTCCCACGCCGCCAAAAGGCCATTCCAACACTTTCATTCAGGCAAAAGAAGGGATACTGACGCCAGCGGTTCAAAACCACAAATCACGCCACTCGTGTGCACGAATAGGCATGGGACGCCACATCCCCCGTACTACTCATACCACATCACCCTTGGTATGATCACTATCCATCATACATGTATCTATAGGGCATTGAAATTAGGTCATTCACGACCTGGATCAAGCCCTATGTGTCGATGGTTTAAGGCCATAATCATGGACAAAATGCGGCTGTGATCGTTGCACGCACAAGCGGGAGAGGGTTCTCGCGGCCGCCTTGCCGTAGGCCAAAGCTTTTCTATGGCAGTGCATGGCCGCATGCTCATAGCGCGCCATGGTGAGCCTAGTTGGGCGGCAATGGCGTGCACCGGAATGTGTCGATGCTAGTGGAAATAATGTTGTAATAGTAGGGGGGTCCGGTATGGCGGCCGTGGGCATCGCTCAAGGGAGGAATATGCTAGGTATGAGTAGTCCGTGCACAAGTACATACAACACTCTGTCGTCCCGCCACCGTGTATCAGGTTTTGATATCCCCTTGGCGTAAAGTTTTACGCCAACGTAGTGCTGACCACACGTTGACACGGACGTCATATTGCGAGATATTATTTCAAAAACATCGAAAAGCGCCTAAATGGCCTCGGACAATCGTGTTGCCGCTGTGGAATTTGTAGCCCTGCTCGCGTAGTTTTTATTAGAATTTACATATGAAAATTTTCTGACGTTTTCTCGCAACGCACTGAGCGATATTGCGAATTTGAGAGCTGCACCACAAGGTGGCAATGCAGTGGCGATGGTATCACGCCACATCGTGCACGGGCGCACGCCAGTATGACCCCACCCCAAGCAAAAATAGCCTATAGCGATGGCACTGTCGGCACCGGGAGGAGGTCGATTGGGGGCCGGGGGGACGAAACGCGGAGGTGGCGGTGGGCAACATTTGGGAGTTGGGTGCATGCGATTTTTTTTTGCGGCAATGGCCGTTCTGATCTTGGGGGGTTGGGTCATACCGCCGCGTGGCGCATCGAGAGTGGCGCCGACCGCGGCCTCCTGTCGCTCCTCGGGTTTGTTGATGTCCATGGTGGCTGTAGTGACGGTCTCCAGTGGAGCCTGCTCTTCACGCCTCTGTGGGTGCTGGCCGGCAGTTGGCATGGTGCTGGTGGGTCGTCCGATCGTCGGTCGGTCCGCCGTTTCACAAGAGTACACTATCAGCACCAGTAGGCGCGCCGGCGGCTCGCCCGGATTTAGTACATACGCAGTACTTTCCCCGCTGTTAAGGGCCGGCTGGAAAGTGAGAAGTCACAGGAATGGGCGCGTGAGACGTGTCGGTTGGTGTTTTGTGTTGGCAAGCATGCGCCCACCCGGTGACCCGGCCCGCCGAAACGCATTTTGCGCGCGCGATCAACCGCGCCAATTCGACACCATATCTTATACAAGTACCGAATACCTCCTAGAAAGTAAGGACCTTATTAAACCCACGTAGCTGCTATGTGGTTGACCATAGGCAGGTGGCCCTATCGTTGCAGCCCGCCCATGAGTTCAATGTAGAGGGCTAGCTAGTACTAAGTTTGGTTTAAAATGCCGTATATTCCCTTATTCCTTTATGTTGAGTATTGGCCGAAATTCGACACCGGTGCGACATGCGTTCTATAAAGTATTGGAATACGGAGCGGCCAAACCTGAAATGCACAGGGTGGATCCGCGTGAAATTCCGTCGATAAGTAGTCGCTACGAGGTATTGTAGCGACTCATGTTCGAAATCGAAAGCGGGTGTCTGTCTGCATGCCGACCTAACTGTATATGGGTTTAAAGGGGTTTTTAAACCCAAAGACCCCCCTAGAAACCCTAAACCTGTATCCTGGACACGTATCATGATTTTCATCATTTTGGTGTCATCACCAAGCAAAGTAATTTCCCCGTAGATTTACCGGTACCTGTACTCGTACGATGTCAGTAGTCCGTTTCTATGGTATAAGAATGCAAATAACGGATGAATTATTACTCATCGTAGTATGTGACGTAATTAAAAAAGTGACAGTTGTACTGGACAGTGGAGTAGGTGTGGATGTATGGACAAAAATAATTACTAGATGTGTGGTACATAGAGAGCAAGTTTAAGCATTTCTAAACCGGCAACCGGCAACTTCTCTCGGCCGCACACTGTCGGAGTGTCGCGGGTGACTCGACCTGTTGCCTGCATAATGTGCAGGAGTTGCATGCATTGCATGTGCACATCATGTGTACTACGCCTTCGCTCGCTTCTGACAAGTAGAGTCTCGCATGCGGGCGGGGGCTCTGAATAGTTTCCGAGGCTTTATTAGCCATGGTACGCGTAGTAGTAGGAAAAGGGGGCGTCACCGATGGAAGCATCATCAGATAGTAATGATAGCTTAGTATTGATACTTTTACTTAGTCTTCGTACGAGTTCCCTTATCCCTTTATGTTCCGTCGATAAGTACATACTGATACTTGGACATAGTAATGCATAACGATTCATGTACGAAATATGGATACGAAACCTAAATATGACTACTGGATACAACAATATATATGCGAACATATGAACCGTATACATCGATATGGGCCCAGCCTCCTTCACTTGTCTCGAAGCGGCGAAGCCGCCATGCTTACTAGAATAAGCAGCAGGGGTAAGGGCGCCTTGCCTATTTTTTTCGCGTGCATCCGACGGCTATATCGATATGCCGATGGCTGTGCCAGCGTGGCACTCCGCGCACGGCCTACTAGTATAAGCCCTAGCTTGTGCGTATGGAACCCTAGGTTTACGGGGACTTAATAACTGGCCAGCCGAGACAGCTCGCCGCCAGCTCTCGTGGGCCCATCTGCGCGCCCGTGGAGTCCCGCGCTGGTCCGGAGACCTGCGTGAGACGATATTTTGGTCCCGGGGTCCGCCGGGTCGCAGGTTGGTCACAGATCTCGGCGCCGACCACCCGCAATGAAGCCCGCCCCCGCCCCCCGCCCCGTATATGTTTCCACAAAGTCCGTTAGGGCTTACTCACTGCTCCACCCCCCACCATTGCGGACGACGGGCTGCATGCGTGGGGCCTTAATGGCCGGGCAGCACCCCCGCGGGTTTTGCGTTGGGACCCATGGAAGGTATATATGTGCCGAGTGTCGCTAGATTCTTGCGCGCGGATCGGGCCTCATATGGCCTCGTCCAACATTTTACACGTTCAAGGTTCACAGTGCCGAAAGTATATCGCAGCCAGCCAACTCGCCAGTCAGCCATGCAAGCATGGGCAACCTATGATGCAAGGCTAGAAGCGTTGCCCGGCGGCACATGATGGGGCTGCTAGGCGTCAAACTGGCCACCCCAGGTAGCGATCGCGACTAGCGAGGCGGAGAAGGTAGCCACGCAGGTCGCAGGTCGTTGAACACCGCCACGAGATGGCGGTGTTCAACAGGGGCGGGTAGTCCAGAGCCGCGCGCATGTCGACCGCCCCGCCCGCGTTGGCGAGCTCGTGCATGAGCTCATCGGGCGTCAGCCCAAGAAGGCTCTCGAGCTTGGCCTCCTTAGATGCATCTTCCGCCATTTGTGCTTGCTCGGAGTCGTTGTCGTCTGTTGCTTGCATGCTGCCTTCCATCTCGTCATCGCTCGTCGGCACCGGCGAAATCGTCCGGTGGCTCCTCATCCGGGAAATCCGCCGGCGCGGCCTCTGCTTCTGGGCCTTGGGAAGACGCTGCTGCTGCTTCAGTGGTAGAGGCACGCCTTCGTTACCCCTGCTAGAAGTAGTAGTACAAAAAGTAATTGACAATATTGACCGGACGCGGAGTGTAATCAGGGATTGACTCGGACCGCCTCGGGGGTACTTGTCCCGCAGGATCACGTATCTAAGTATCTTCATTGGAGGATATCGCGCAATTGACGCGCACACATATGAGGCTTATCAGCATTAGTTACGACAGTATATGTAGCCATACATGATTCTTAACATATTATTAAAACATGCTGACATGAGTACTAGTTTGCGAGTACAGTATCCGTAGACTGTGCAGTTTCGCACAGAACCAGGGTAGCTAGAACGTCGGGTAGCACTGAGGAGGACATTGTTTGATAATTTTGATTGTGTATTGACCATTTCCAGGAAAATTTCACGTACATTGTTTCGAAATAGATAGCAATCGCGCATTGATATCTATTTCGAAATACCAAACGTAAAATTTTATTCATTTTATTATATGACTTGTGGCTAAGTATTCATATGAGATGTCTATATTGTGTGTCAGTTTCCTTTGGAGAAAAAGGCAAAATATCAACACATTTCTATTCTATTCAGTTCTATTATTCTTTTGGATCTATTCTAATATTGCCGCACACGCACCCTGATAGGTTGATTGCTAGCGAGTAGTCCGTCGTGCTACTGGCACTCGCCAGTACTCGTACCTGTAGGGACCTTGCACTCGCAACAAAGGTTTCGTTTTTGGTGCCGGCATGGTGCCGCCGGCCAGTATTGTGCCGGTCCTGTCCCGACCGTGGCGAGGGCGGGGAAATAACCGGCTCGCGCCACCCCGCCCCACTTTTGTCTGCTCCCAGTTCTGTCCCGCCTTGTGCCAGCAGCAGCCAGGCTTCGCCAGGCGTGCCCTAACCTCGTCACAATTAGGGGGCCTGGGGGGATAACAGGCGGTGAACGTTTGGGGCATATAACAAGGTAAGGAAGTCAAGCGGTGCGGCCATACCCCCCCCCCCCCCCCCCCGCCTCCTACGACGCCTTCTCGTCAGTCGCGATTGACCGCGAATACAAGATATTTAAAAAAGAAGTCCCGCTGACATCCAAGCGACGGCCGCCCGCCGCCTGCTCTGTTTCCGCGCAGCCCCTCGGCCCGCATTCCTGCGCTGTTGGTTTTTGCCACCCTTCTGAACTGGCCACTTGCACAGCACCGCCCGCGTTTGGCGTCGGCAGCTCCCCCACCCCCCCCCCCCCCCCCCCCCCCCCCCCCCCCCGCCGCCGCTCGCTGCTCTCATCCTTCCGGCTCTCGGCCTAAGACTCGTCCCCTCGTGCAACTCGCACGGCAATAGCAGTTACAGTGGCGTTCGGCTGGGTCGCGCGGCAGATTTCCCCCCATGCGATAGGGAACGGCTGACCGCCGCGTACTGTGCAGGGGCGGCTTGGGGTGCGAGGCACTGCTGCACAGCCACAGCCGGCGATGTCGCGCGTCACCCGAGGCAGCAGCGGTGAGAGTCGCCTCCCCTTACGCGCCCCCCCCCCCCCCCCCCCCCCCATCCCCCCCACCTCACCCATCCTCTGAACGCCTGTCAGACAGCTGCAAGGATCCTGGGAATTTCCCCCCCGCTCCCCTGCTTCCTTTCATCACCTGCTCCCCCCCGCCCCCCAATGCATTGTCTTAGCCCAAGGGGGAAGCCCGGGGGCCCCCCGGGGGGGGGGGGTAACCTGGGAGCAGAGCAGCATGCCAGGCATTGACCGACGGAGCTGCCCAATGTGGCAGCGAGCGGCTGGGCGGTCCGGGCGCTGGCCAGCGGCGAGGTCCACCATGCCGCCACAGCTTTGCCTGTGGGGCCGGAGGGGCCGGCGCTGAGGTGGGAGCTGCACGTTTGCTGCAGAAGCGGGGAGTGGGGCCGCCGATGCCCCGCGGCGCTCCACACGGGTCCTGCAGCCAGAGGCGGCGGCCACAGAGCCAGGGCCGATGGTCGCCGAGGCCCCGCGGCGCCCCACTCGGAGCGCACAGGAGCTCCATGCGCGCGCGCCGTCCCCGAAGCGCCAGCCGCCTCGGGGCGGTGGGCGTCCCCCGCCGGCCAAGCGCTCCCGAGGGCCGCGTCCTGGTGGAGACCGACTCGGACGAGGACTTCGAGGCCGCGATGCGGGAGTCGGACTCGGACTCGGAGGTGTGCCTGCCGGCGGGCATGTGGGGGGATGGGCCACGCAGCGGGGCGGTGCGGAGGGGGTAGCGTGGGGTGGAGGGGGCGGCGGCTGAGCCGCAATCCTGTGCACGGGGTCCTGTGCCGCGCAGGAGGAGGTGCCGGAGGAACTGCGGGAGTACGAGGCCGTCAAGCGCATCCTGGGCTGGCGGTGGAGCAAGCCTGAGACGGACGTGGAGGTGGCGGCTGGGCAGGTGCGGCTCTGTGGCGCTCCCCACCAACACATCCCGCCTTCCCCCACGCCTTTCGCCCCTCTCCGCCCATGACGCCCGGCTATGGCTGCTGATGCTGCTGCTGCGGGCGACGCAGTCGCAAGGGCGGGAGTACTTTGTCAAGTGGCAGGAGCGCTCGTACATGCACTGCTCCTGGGTGCCGGCCAGTGCGCTGGACGAGGCGGGCAAGCACTTCCCGGGCCTGAAGAGCAAGGTGGGCCTGCCCCACCCTGTCACCCTTCCACCCCTGGCCCTCCCCGCCCGCCATGCCCCCGCTGCTCCCAGCCGGAGGCTGTCCCCCCTCTCCCCCGCGGCCTCACCCCTGAGGGTCCCGCCCGAGTCGCGCCCCCCCCCCGCGTTGCCGCACCTCGGCGCGATTCAGCCGGAATTCGCCCAGGAACCCTTCCACCACGCGCCCCCTGCCCCCTTAGCGGTTTTAGTCCGCGCCCATCCTGGATGCGAGTCGTCAGTCTGCTCAGCCCTCCGCATGTGTACTCTGGAACTCTGGCACAACTTTGGCCTGCGGAGGGCAGAGCCCAGGTCAATGCTGAGTGCCGTGTGAGGCTCGGGAGTGAGTTCAGTCTCACGTGGATTCAGGTAGAATTCACGTAGAACTTTGCCGATTTTAGCGCAATGTAGGCCGGGCTGGTTTCTGGTACAGCTTGCGTTGGAGCAGTGCGTCATGCTGAATTCTGTCCTCATTGTGTGCAGTATCAAAGCGCCAAACTTTGCGCCGGTCTGTCTTTATTGTATTCAGTTGCATGTATTCAATTCAAAGCTCGGGCTTCCCTGTGTTTCGTCTTATTTATCCCTGGGTGCTCCAGCCTGACCCCCCCCCCCCCCCCCCCCCCCGGCTCCTGCCGGTGTACTCCGCCTGTGCAGGTGCGCAACTTTGAGAACAAGGGGTACCCCCCCGCGGGCGCCTCCGAGAGCGGCGACGGGGAGGCGGAGGCGGAAGGGTCGGACGGGGCGGGCGAGGGGGGCGCCGCCATGGGGGAGGACGCGGACTGGCCGGGGGTGGACCCGCGCTGGCGGACGGTGGAGCGCGTGGCGGCGGCGGCGGTGGAGCGGGGTGCGCGCCGCCCCGCTGCCCTCCCTCCCCGGCCAAGAGGAGCGGAGGCTCAGGCCAAAGCCAGGGCGCGGAAGCGGTGTCGCGTTGGGCCACCTCCGGCGGGCCGATGTCTTGATTTCAGCTGAGACCGGCTCCTACGCAAATCCACTTGGAAAGTGGCCAACCCTGAATTCAGCTCGGTTCAGACCGGACGTTCACCGGCTGGGTCCTCGCCAACTTAACCCAAACCGCATGTCACATTGTCGGGGCTGAATATTCCAGAATTCCGGTATCCAGTTCCATGAATTCAGTTTCAGAAATTCCAGAATTCAGTGTCAAATTCCAGACTGGATTGTGTCGAATTCCCGAAATTGGGCCAGCAGCTCCAGAGGGAGAAGCGGCTGGATGCAATGCAGTCTATGGGAAGGGGGAGCATGAGGTGCCGGATCGAGGCCTGAGGGCGGCGACATTCCTGCCTGGCGGGGCGCAGGCAGCGGCCGGGTGCAGTACCTTGTCAAGTGGGAGGCGCTGGGCTACGATGAGGCCACCTGGGAGTACGAGGAGGACCTGGCGGGCACGCCGGAGGCGGTGCGCGCCATCGAGCGCTATGACTCGCGCCAGTCGGTGGTGGTGAGCGCGAAGGAGCGCCGGCGGAAGGGCTCTGGTGCGGCACTCCACCCCCCCCCCCCCCCCCCCCTCCCCGCCCCCGCCCCCTTCCCTCTTCGCCTCCTACGTCGACTCTCCTTGCCGCCGCGCCTTCCCCCCATATATATGGGGCACGGCCTAAAGATATCAAGGATCGTTTTGAATAGGTATTATGAACACCGGGGTCATTCTCCGGTCTGATTCGCCTGATGGGCCAATGCATCAACCTGAATGCCTGATGCATCGGGTGAATCAAGGCTTGATTCCACTCCGTTTCCCAAGAGCGGTGCATCCGATACATCGGGGCCTACATCTCCTAATCCCGATCCCACCTTGTTCTGCCTGCTCCGTGTGATCAAGGTGCCCGGTGAATACTTAATACCAATCCCCCAATCTACCTGGTGTCCCCCCCTTCACCCCCCCCCCCCCCCCCCACACCACACACACAAAAAGGCCTCCCGGCTGGCTTGCACCCTTTCTCCTGGAACCTGCACTTCCCGGCGCACATGCTCTGACGGCATGTACCTGCGTGTAAACCGCAGCCGCACGGACTGAGGGGCGTGGCGGCCGGAAAGGACGGCCGGCACCGGTGAACCCCCCCCCCCCCCCCCCCCCTTCCCCTTTCCCCGCTCCGCCTTCCGTCACCTGCCATTGCCTTCCTCTCTGCCCTAGTTTCCCACCGGTATACCCTGCTCCGGCTGTCAGGCCTTCCCTGGCCCAGCACGGAAGAGGCCCTTAGAGTTTTCTCCTGGCTTAAGCTGCATCTAAAGCTCGATTTATGGCCCTAAAGTTCCGTACCTCGAACGCGCTTCCGGCTCGCCAGGCATTACCCTCCCCCCCCCCCCCCCCCCTACTCCCGCCACCCCACCCACCCCACCCTGCCGCCCATCCACGAAGAGAAAAGCACTGTTTGTGCTTGGCAGTATTTCAGAATACTCTGCGAAAACCGCACATGTATCCCGATTTGATGCTGTGAACATGGTGGGGGACCCGCGAACCCAATTACATGGTGCAGTGTGTGTTTGTCTATAGCTTGACGATCAAAAGCCTTGAAATTCCTGAGTTATTGGTGGCGGCATCGACAGGCTGACAGGAAGCGGCAGTACGGGGAGACGCCCAGCTTCCTGGCCGGCGGCACGCTGCACGCGTACCAGCTGGAGGGCCTCAACTGGCTGCTGTTTGCGTGGCGGGAGCGCAAGCACGTCATCCTGGCGGACGAGATGGGCCTGGGCAAGACGGTGCAGGCGGCGTCCTACATCGCGTCCCTCCGGGAGGACTTTTTCGTGGAGAAGCCGCAGCTGGTGGTGGTGCCGCTCAGCACGCTGCCCAACTGGGAGCGCGAGCTCGCCGCCTGGGCGCCGCAGCTCAACGTGCTCAGCTTCATCGGCAACGCGGCGGCGCGGGAGACCATGAAGCAGCACGAGTTCTACGTGCCGCCAGAGGAGGGCGCGCACCAGTGAGCCCCCTCCTCTCACTCCCTGCGCCCCTCCAATGCCTCCCCCCCCCCCCCCCCCCCCCGGTCCTTTCAATGCAACCCCCTGTATTGGTGGTTATAAGCGGTGCTCTGCCGCCCTGGATATGACACCATTTCATGTCCCCTCCCACCAATGATCAAAGGAGAGAAAATGAAATGACCAAACCATGTTTCTGCATTAATCTTCAATATCGTGTCTCATCCCTTGCGCCTCCCCTCTCGATCAGTAATGTCAGTCTATATGCTTTCGGACTTCCAAGGCATGTATAGCAGGAGATATACCCCCCCCCCCCCCCCCCCCCCTCCGCATATTCAGCCTCCCACGCCCTTCCTGGCTGCCCCGCCTGATGTATGTCCTGCCTGGCTGCAGGTCCGTGAGGGCCAACTCGCGAGCCGGGCTGGCGGGCCGAATCCGCTTTGACGTGCTGCTCACCTCGTACGAGATGGTGCTGTCCGAGGAGAGCACGCTGGCCAACATTTCCTGGGAGACCATGATTGTGGATGAGGGGCACCGCCTGAAGAACAAGAGCTCCAAGCTGTTCCTGGTACGCGCCAGGCATACCACGATAATCTTGTGATCTCGTCGCCCGCGGCTGGGTGAGACCTGCGCATTGGCGGCCGCGCTGACACTCGCCGCCCCTCCGGTGTTGCTGCCAGGCGCTGCACGGCTTTGACACCCGCCAGCGCACCCTGCTGACCGGCACGCCGCTCCAAAACAACCTGGACGAGCTCTTCATCCTCATGCACTTTCTGGAGCCCGAGAAGTTTTCCTCGCTGGAGGATTTCCAGGTGTGTCTGCGGGGATGCGGTGGATGTATCGACCCTCCAGGTATCGCTGCCGCGAGGCCGCTGCCCCTTGCTGGCGCCTGACCTGCCACGGCGCCCGCCGCACAGGCCCAGTTCTCGCACGTGGGCGAGGAGGAGCAGATCCTGGGGCTGCACGAGCTGCTCAAGCCGCACCTGCTGCGGCGGCTGAAGAAGGACGTGCTGAAGCAGATGCCGCCCAAGAAGGAGCAGGTCCTGCGCGTGGAGCTGAGCAACATGCAGAAGGACTACTACAAGAAGGTGCTGACGCGCCACTACCCGGTGCTCGCCGGCAGCAAGCAGGCGGGCGGCCAGCTCGGCTCCAAGCTCAACAACGTCATCATGGAGCTGCGCAAGTGCTGCAACCACCCCTTCCTGTTTGAGGGTGCCGAGAGGAAGGACAGGAGCAGGCAAGCTCCTCCCTCCAAATCCACCTTGTCACCACGATGGTGTACCCCTCCCCTGCTGTTTGTGGCAATCGTGATGATGCGCTACCCTGTTTTGGCCTCGCTAGGGAGGAGACCTACAAGCAGCTGACCGCAGCCAGCGGCAAGCTGCAGCTGCTGTCCCGCATGATGCCCAAGCTGCGGGCAGCCGGGCACCGCGTGCTCATCTACAGCCAGTTCAAGATCATGCTCGACATCCTGGAGGACTGGCTCGTGAGCGCTAGCTGGGCCGGCAAATACTGCCGCATTGACGGCAACGTCAGCAGCGCCGCACGCCAGGTATGCCACCCCCAGCCCCCCCCCCCCTCTCTACCCATTTCATCCCAAGGCGCAGCCTGCACGCCCTCTGGTGCATCCGCCTATCAGTGCGCATGAAGACCGCGAGCTTAGTCCCCCGTGCCCATTGCCCGGCTATACAGATTCAGATCGACCGCTTCAACGAGGAGCCGGAGCAGTACTTTTGCTTCCTGCTCTCCACTCGCGCAGGCGGCATAGGGATCAATTTGGCCACCGCTGACACGGTCATCATATTTGACTCGGATTGGAACCCCCACAACGACCTGCAGGTGGGGCTCACCCGCGCGATGCGCGCTGCCTGCCATACACTGCCGATGGTGCCACCATGTATATGTGTGTGTGTGTGTGTGTGCACATATACACATATATGTGTATATATATACAGAAACATAAATATACACATATATGTAGATATGTGTATATATATCTACACATATATATACAGTGTAGATATATGTACATATATCTACATATATGTACATATATATTGTACATATATATTGTACATATATGTACATTTTTTTTAACATACACATATATGTACATATATATATGTATAGATATGTATATATATAGGTATATGTATATATAGGTATATATAGGTATATGTATATAAATATATATATATATATATGTACATATATACATATATACACATACATAGTGTGCCGTATACATATGTAGATATACATGCTGTGCCGTCTAGAGGCGCCGTGCGAACTTGTTTGGATCGCGTGGTTGCGTCCGGGATGTGGGATCTCACGTTGTGTGGGTTACCTCGCAGGCGCAAGCGCGTGCGCACCGGCTGGGCCAGCAGAAGGCGGTCATGATCTACCGCCTGGTGACGCGCGCCACGATCGAGGAGCGCATGATGCAGCGCAGCAAGAAGAAGCTGCTACTGGAGCACCTGGTGGTGCACAAGATGACCAAGAGCAGGCCCACCGCTGGCGAGGGCAGCAAGCAGGCCGAGATGACGGACATCCTGCGGTGCGCACCGGAGACGCGCCTGCCGGTGGCGGTCCCAACTGCCTGCTGTCACCCAAAGTGGCATGGTCTGAGGCTGGGAGTCTTGTGCCTGGCGGGGCCTCAGGCACGGCGCCAGGGAGCTCTTCGGAGAGGGCGGCGGCGAGGCGGAGGGCGAGAAGCCGATGCGCATGACGGAGCAGGAGGAGGCGGCCGGGCGCACCGGCGGCCAGGTTGGCACGGGCATCGTGTATAGCGAGGACGACATCGACCGCATGCTGGACCGCTCGGACCTGTGGGACGAGCAGCGGCGCACGCAGGAGGCGGACGCTGAGGCGGAGGAGGAGGGCGAGTACCTGAAGGCGTTCAAGGTGAAAGGGCAGCCAACCCTATAAACCCTAAGATCCTGCCATCCCGGCCTCCCGACTTAGTTGCACCGGGCGTTTCGCAAGAGTTGAGAGGGCGAGCCCTGCTGGCGCTGTGCCGCAGGTGGCCGACTTCGGATCCATCCGCGAGATGGAAGAGAAGGCGGAGGAGGATCCCGCGCCCGCGGAGGAGCTCCCGCCGGTGGACGGTGCGCAGAACCGGGAATACTGGGATGGGCTGCTGAAGGACAAGTACGGGGAGCTGCAGGAGCAGGAGATGGCCACGATGGGCAAGGGGCGCCGCGTGAGGCAAAAGGTTTAGCGCCCCCCCCCCCCCCCCCCTCTTGCCATCCCCCCATCAGGCGCCACCTCCCTTGCCTGCACCGCCGCTAGCACGTGGCAAAACGGAACTGCTGCTCACCCACTGCTAACACTGCCAATTCCTATACCGTTCATTTGTTATTGCGCCATTGTGTGCGTGTGTGTATGAATATGTGTCTGTGTGTATTAAATCATGGTATATGTTCAAAGCAGTTTCTAAGACATGGATGCGCAGATATACGATACATTACATGCCTGTTACCTAGCGGTGTGTATGTATGTATGTGTCTATCTATCTATCTATCTATCTATCTATCTATCTACGTATGTGTGCATACGTCCCTGCCTACTGGATACATTTACAATTAATGTTCCTGGCAGTGCATGCTGAATGATCATGGGAAGCAGAAGCTCCCCGTGGGTTTCACTGCGCTGAGCCGCTGTACGTGTGCTCCGGCCAGGTGAACTACCGGGATGATGGGCTAGTTTTCAACTCTCCCAGCAAAGGCAGCGACAGCGACTACGACCAGCCGGACGGCGACGGGGACGAGGACGACGCCGGCGCGGGGGGGCGGCAGAGGAGCAAGGCGGCTGCCAGCAGGGGGGAGCCGCCGGCCGTGGAGGAGGAGAAGGGCGACAAGTACGCGCGCATCCACGGCTTCAGCAGGCGGGAGCGCACCAAGTTTGTGAAGGTGCGGGGGCGCGCCCGCTGCCGAGTAGGGAGTCGAAGCCTTGCCACGTTGTGCTGCCAGCCTGTGTTGCTTCGAGTCTCGAGTATCCCTGCACCTTGCGGGGCAGTTGTGCCTTCCGGGCCTCCGCGCATCCCTCTCGGCCAACTTGCCGCGGTGGCCTGGCCGCCCTGTGCTGTGGTGCAGATCTTCATGGAGTTTGGCGTCGGCGCCAAGGATGCGCAGGGGCAGTTTGACTGGGCGGAGTTCATCCGGCGCTACCCCCGCAAGCACCGGACCCATGTGATACGGTACTCCACCCCCCCAACCCCCGGCGCCCCTCCCATAGCACCGCGCAACCCGTGCCAAGAACTGAACATTGAATATAACCGCCCTGTTGCTCCCGGCACACAATGGGGGGCCGTACCAGGCTCCGCCTCTGCCTTCTCCCACCACGGGCTGACAACTCACCCGGTCACCTCATGCGTTGATGCAGCTGGAATAAGGACCTGTGATTCTGTTAGCCGGTCCGGCTTCTCAGCCCGCGTTCGAGGTGCAACAACACGCATGGGTTGTATCGGGTATTGTTTTGCATATGTCCGATAGAAATGTAAGAGCGGCAGCGGCCCCCGTAGGTTATTCTCGTTGTCTTTCGCCTCCGGAACGGGCAACAGGAAAACCCCGTGCATCACCTCTACTGCGGCCTTATACTCCCGCAGTCGGCGGCGGGCTATTTTATGCCCAATGCCTTTAAATCCCGCGACCGCGTCCGCATCAGTGCAGGACTGCGGAGAGTTCCCCACTTACCCC
Source organism: Tetraselmis striata (assembly GCA_006384855.1). Classification (NCBI taxonomy): domain Eukaryota; kingdom Viridiplantae; phylum Chlorophyta; class Chlorodendrophyceae; order Chlorodendrales; family Chlorodendraceae; genus Tetraselmis; species Tetraselmis striata. The sequence continues at coordinate 19,187 of VCJN01001169.1, read as the reverse complement.
CGTGCCCTGTTTGCCCACGGATCGGCGTCAGCGCGCCTTGGCACAATGAGACAAAGCACCACACCCTGCTACCCCCCTCCCCCTCCCCCCCCCCCCCCCCCCCCCCCTTCCGTTATTCCCCACTTTGCTCAGGTACGGGCAGATGCTGCTGCAGCTTCTGGCCGCGCCCGACAACCCGGGCGTCCTGCCGGCCGGCGTCAGCAAGGAGGTGGTCCTCGGCATCATCAAGCCCAGCGACATCCTGGAGCGCTTGGGCTTGCTCCACCTCATCCGCAAAAAGGTGCGATGCTACCCGCCCTCACACACGTCCCGGAGCAAGGCCCTCGGAAGCAGCTAGAGCATTTGTAGCGCACTGGCAGCACTTGAACGAACAACCGTTGCTGTACCTGCGGTGTGCAACATCGACGTCACCAGCATTCCATGACAAAAGTTTCGATGCCGATGGAAGCTGAGGCCGGTTCCTGGCCCGCAGTGATGGCACTCTGGGCTTCGCATCAACGATGCAAATGCAAGTTTGGCCTGATGAAGCTCAACTCACCTGAATGCCGTTCAATTTGGGGTACTTGAACTCAGATGAGGACCGATTTACCAAGCCCTAGATACCATAGTCGTCTAATATGTACAGCTACGTAGCTGACCTGCTCCCCCCCCCCCCCCCCCCTTCCTCTTGGCGTGCAGCTCGCCAACACCGCGGATCAACCGGCGGGGCAATTTTCGGTATGGAAGGGCAAGGCGCTGCCGCCCACCAAGCAGTGGAGCGCCGCGCACGACAGGCTGCTGATGCAGGTGATGCGCCCCCCGCCCCCCCCCCCCCCCCCCTGCCCCAGCGGCACTCTCCTTCTGCCTGCGACGCCCCCAGTGACGCCCCCCCTGCCCCGGCGGCGCCCTCCCCTTCTGCCCGCCCCCGCCCCCGCCCCCGCGCCTGTTACGGCCCGACTGTGGCATCCGTAATGTTTGCGAGTGTCTCATTTCGTCGTTTTCTTCTGTTGTATTTGGTTTTTGTTTCAGTGAGGGTGTGGGCCTATGTAGGGCGTGAAAGTGTGCGAAATCGGCGCCGTGACTTGTCATCGATTTCACACAATGCAAGAATTCAATGTGAAATAATTTCACTTAAAATCATTCCGACGCTACAATTAGCAACTCGATGCAGGGCTTGCTTTAGTGGCTTGTTCCTACCACCAACTGAATCGCCAGGGAACCTACCGGGAAACGAGCGCAAGAGGGGGGGGGGGGGGGGGGGTAATGGCCTGTGATGCATTTCTGTCCAGGGCATGTGCAACACCTGGCTGAGTGTGGCGTGCGGGCAGGCGGTGCTGGCGCACGGCTACGGCAACTGGCGCAGCCTGCTGGAGGACCCCGTCCTGGCAAAGCTGCGGAAGGTCCTGGATGCGGAGGCGGGGGTCAGCCATCCGCTGGCCGAAGGTCTGGGACCCCCCCACACACCTCCCCCCTCCCCTCCCCCTTCCCTCTCCGCCCATACGGCTGTGCATCAGGCCGTCCGAAGCTGTGCGATTGGCAAAACATATGTGCGTGTTATAAGTCCCTATTATGTCGTGTCATAGGGACGGCCGCTTACCCAACATGAACGTGCAAGTTGGTTACTACGCGGATGAATAATGCCACATGTAATAACCGCTAAAGCCGTTAAAGATCCAGCTTCCGTATCAACACTCATTTTTGCTGCTTTTTCCCCATTCATATATAAAACCTATTGTTAGGATAATCAGAAAAGCCATCATACTCCAGAATCCAAATTAACTTATCTTACCTAAAGTAACTGCCCAACGGAATAAAAGCGTTATCTCCAAATCAAAAATAATAAATAAATTAGTTACTGGATAACAACGTACATCGAACTTACCTCTTGCATCATCAAATGGATCAAACCCGCACTCACAAGCAGATGTTTTTAAAGGATCCGGTGTTTGCGGGGCAGAAAAAAACGATAGAAAAATAATAAGAGAAGCAAGTGCTAAACCGAATAAGAAATAAATAAGAATAGCTAAATATTCAATCATATTTCTTGTTCAGTTTTGAAAAATGCTATGATGCTAGTAGGTTCTTTATCTAAAATTGGTTTTCTAAGTTATAAAACAATGAAGATTCGCTCATGAAAGGACGAGCACAACCCGGGCAGCAGGGCACCCTCCGCCAACAAGCAATGGCTTTATGGCATCATGTATGCCGGACATGGTGCTGTTATGCGTATCCTGGTAGGCGCTTGAGATGCTCCTGCCAAATGTTAAGTAGCTTGCGCCTTATGTCCTGACTTAGCTATGTTTTGGCGGAAGCTCCCCCCCTGCGGAACGTGTGCACAACCCTGGCCCGCGCCTCCCGCTGCACGCACTTTGCGTGCCGGTGGTGCAGCCTGACACTGGCCCACCATCAGGACGAATGACGCTCTCAGACAAGCCAAGGGCGGCAAAGGACGGCCAGGCACCGCCGCCGTGTTAAAACTTGTTTGCCACCTACGCGCTAGTTATTCATGGGCTGCTGGCAAACCCGGTTTGCGGTTGATGAGAGCGACCATGAGGGTTCTCGTAGCGTGATGGGTAACTTGCTTGTTGATGTGTGTTAAGTAGGCATCGGTCGGTAGCGCCATGGATCCACGCTGACGGATTGTCCGCTTCGCTGCGCCGCGTGCTTGGCGCCCATGCAGAAGCGGAGGGCCCCCAGCGCGCGACGCCGGCCGAGCTGGAGTGGCTCAAGCAGCGCGTCTCGGGCCTGAGCGCCGGGCTGCGCTACGAGCTGGACGGCAGGGCGCCCTCCGACCACGCGCAGCGCCGTGCGGGCCAGGCGGAGGAGGTGGCGCGCGCGTTCAACGTGCTGCGCAGCACCGCCGGCGCCGTGCGGCAGACCGCGGCCCAGGCGGTCAATGACAAGAGCAGCATCGCGATCGCCAACGCGGGCATCGCCTTCCGCGACCACCTCGTGGTACCACCCCCCCCCCCCCCCCCCCCCCCGCCCCACTGCGCGCGGTGCTCACCGCCGCTCAGATGCTGCCGGAACAGGCTGCTTGGAGGCAGGCAGAGAGCGGCAATCGCGATGCCTCTGTATGCTGCGAGTCTGCGTGCAGTGTGCGTGCGCATACGTGAGGCTGTGAGGACACCGATACCGTCCCGCTGCGGTTGAGAAATACCGACAACGTGTGCCCGGTGCCCCGCAGACGATGGAGAGCATGTGCAGCAAGATCCTCGCAGCGCTGGACAAGCCCGCGGCCGACAAGCCCGCCCCAAAGCCCGCCTCAAAGCCCGCCCCTGCCGCAACCGCCCCGGCGCCGCCTCCAGCCCCCACCCCGGCCCCGGTCCCCGCCGCAGCACCCGCGCCCGCCCCGGCCCCGGCTGCGGTGCGGGCTCCAGCGCCGGCAGCTACAGCGGCTGCAGCTGCGGTGGAGGATGATGATGATGTCATCGTGTTGAGCGACTCGGATTAGCGGCGTGGCGCCAACAGCTCGGCTGTTGGCTGGAGGGGGCCCGCAGCAGCCCATGGGGGCGCCTACTGAGTACTAGTAGGCGGCGAGCTTGTGGTAGGGGTCCCTCCCCCGCTTCCGCTCCACCCGACGGAATATTGATCAGGGGTGGCGTGGTGCCGGGCGCAGTGCGCCCCGCCGGCAGTGGTGCAGGTTCGGTAGGGGTTCGTGCCCTACGGCAAACCCTCCCTCAAGCTCAGGGTGGGGGCTTGTAACCCTGACACGCAACACCGCTTTATCGCGCCTGGCGACCTGCTTACCTCCGCTACCTTGCCCGAGCGCAGTTGTGTTTGCTGCTCGTTTCCACCCGCCGTGATTTTTGCCCACTATGTTCGGGTTTTTGCCATCGTACATCGGGTAGCAACTGAACACGTGTACATTGATTTAGAATCGACTCGTCCAACCCGTCGAATAGCACCCAAACGTCCGAGCTTTTCATCGTAACGCAAACCCCATACTGACAACACACCGGTCGTCTCGACCTGGTGTGGTTGCCAGACCGCTCTCGGCACCCTGCCAGCCACCCGCGCGAGCGCAAGATGGTACATGTTGTGGGGCGCGCAGTAGGCGAGCTGTGGGCGTCAGCTCCATTTTCCGAGTCGTTTGGGTCCTGGGGAAGGTACCTGTGGCGGCACGGGGTCGGTGGTGCGCATCTCGCGGTCGGCGCGTGAGGGATCGTCAACTGTACAGTTGCCCGCCGATATTTTGTCGACGGTCGAACCACCCACTCGACACGGTCTGAGCAAGTCACAGAAGCTACATGGAGGTTCAATGGGCGAGTTTTGAGGTATGGGTTACATTACAAGACCGTCCGGCAGCCCCGGCAGCACTCCAGTTGAGGTGGTGCTGGTCTAATTGCGGCAAATCTGCTCATTCTTTTGCGCGCCAGCCAAGGCGGAGGAGGTGATCACCAACATGGCGCCCAAAGCATGGCCGGGGGACGCTGCTAGAGCACACAGGACTGTGACACTCGCTGCAAACAGAGCGGCCCATAGTGCCGCAGTAGTTGCAGGCCCGGCGCCTAGCGATGGTCTTCTTGCCAGCACCAGCACCTTCGCGGTCATTAGGGTTGGAGATACTGTGGGGCACCGGCAAGTCTGACAGTCCTGCGGTCTCATCGTTCACTGCTCTGCTGCTGCCAGCAGAGGCGCCCGAGGTCCTGCACCTCTTGCTGCCTGCGGGCCTGGGTGCCATAGGTGCCATACGCCCGCCCTCGGCGGCCGCCATATCCTGGCGACCACGCTGGATGAGTAGGTCAGCGAGCTGGCACTTCCACGCGCGGCGGCTGATCTCTTCCTCACACGTGTGGTTGTACGCCAGAAAGGCATTGGTCTCGATCATGCCGAGTGTGCAGAGGAAGAAGCGCATGAGAGGGCACTTACTCTGCCACGCATCGCCGACGGTGCCGGGACCAATGGACAGCTTGTTGTGAATGTCGACGGCGTTGCAATGCTGGTTGTACATGCCGTGCTGCTCCGAGAGCTCCACGTCGTACGTCGACCGCACAATCTGACCGCCTTGCAACTTGACCTTGATGCGCTCATGCGGGGGCAGCTTCTTGTTTGTACCGCAGGTTGCTGCAACCATCCTAGGTTTCATGTCCATCCAGATTGCTGCAGTGACCTGCGCCTGCTTGCCAGCCTGGTCCAGGTTGAAGGTCTTTATCATCGCAGCGTGGTCAAAGCGAGTTGGCGCCATGCCGAGCAGTTGCTGCTTAGGGTAGCCAGCAGAGCCGCCCTTGATAGCCAACACGGAAAACATGCCGTGACTCAGTAGGGCTAGAGCAGTACGGACGGAGCCAAACCAAGAGTCCGCGATGACGATCCGGCCAGAGTTGTGCCACGGCCTCGTGCAGCGCAGCGCGCATGCCGTCGCCGCGCCATACTCGCCCGCCCAGTCCTTGCGCTGCATGTCTTCCTTGCGCTCTTCCAGCTCCATAAAAACTATCACCCCTACTAAGGCGCAGGCCGTAGTTTTAAGCATCCAGCCTATTGGATGTGGCTTGTTGGGCAGCCATGACAGGTGCAAGTCACCACACGTACCTGACCATTCAAACACAGTTCGATCAACGGTCAATATTGTCCCTGGACTGAAGCGCTTTGCCCATAGGGCATTCAGCACTGCAATCCATTCATTTACAGTTTCGGTGTTGGAGCTAGGCTCAGGAACACCGGACGTCCAATACCTAAAAAACTTCCTCCACTGGCTGAATCTTGTCCAGCTCATGACGCGCGAAAAGTTGAACTTGGTGCCAATCTCGCGCGCCTGGGGGAAGCCCTCCTTATCCCAGAGACTGTCCATCTCGATGCCGGGAAAGTTAGACATGGCAATGATGATGCCCAGGAAGGTGTAGAGCTCATTGAGGGTGAAAGGGGGGCAGTCTCTTGCGCCGCTGCTACCCACATAGTCATTCATATCCTCCAAGCAGTCCTCCAGGTGGCGAAGTGGCAAGAAAGCCAGGAAGAAAGAGAGAATGTTGGCTGTTCCGAGGGTTGACTGCAGCCTCAGGACTCCAGGCCGGATGGTGGCGTGGCCCTCCTCAGTGCGGAGGCACTTTATGGTTTCGTCGGTGCGCGCCCACTCCGATGCTGCCTCGGCAGGGGTCGGCTCAGGACCGTACTCTTCAGGCGTAGCGTCGTTATCCTGCCCGTCAGGGCCGTCCTCGTTGAGCGCCCGCCTCAAAAGGGCAGCGTTCTCACGGTCAGCTGGCGTCTGAGCTCCGCCACTACTGGCTGGCTGGCCAATAACCACCAGACTCCGCCTCTTGACACTCACTTTCCGGCCCAATTCGGGGTGGAGGACGTGAAAATCCACAGTCGTCCAGGCGCCACTGCGCCCAGTGACGGTCCCAGTCAGCACAACTGCCTGAGTCGCCCCATGTGGGTGCGCCCTGCGACATATGGACTTGATAGCAACAGGGAGAGCGTCGAACGCCACTTGGACAGGCGTCCCAGTCTCGAGCGGCATGGCGCGTGTCGCTTGGGGATCTGCGCGAATCGGCGAGTAATGATGGTGCAAGTACCGCCGCCCCGCCGCCGTTTATCTCGCCGCCAACTCACCAACCAACCAAAGCGAATAGTGTTAATCCTTAGCAGTCGTATGATGGCTGGCTATTGCGACCTGCGTCATATAAGGTCAGGCTGGCTGGTCGACGGGACGAAAACTCAGCAGCATGTGCTTAGAAATCTAAGGAACTGTACGCGAGTACAGATACCTGTACACGTATATAGTGCCCTAGGTTGATACAGGTGGTTAGAAGACTGTGGGCATTTTAAACCCTATAAACCCTAGACGTGATTGAGTGCGGTGGGTGACTGATGAGAGGAGTCCACTTCGTCATTATCCTTTCCGACTCCCGCTACTAGTGGGCCACTTCGGATGTCAGCAACGAAGGCACTGTGCAACTACATACGGTTTTGTCGAAGTACTGGTACCCGTGCTGCAACACGTAGGTGTGCTCTAGATAGTGTTGAGGGGGTCGCCAGGCGGAGTTGCTTCGATAACGATGTTCTGTCTTCGCTGTCTGTCTCAATCTGAAATTGAATTACGTGCTGACTTGCTGCTCTCCGCCGCCCCAAGCCGAGTCCTCGGAGCCCGCCATTAGCTGCGCTTGGCGCCTTTCTATCCGCCGATGCCTCCTTGATGTCCGTCCCCTACCCCCTCCCCTCGTTTGTCTCAGCGCCGGCTAGAAAAGGCAAGTAACATCCTTGCACACGAATTCCTTGTTGCCGCGCCGGCGCCCGTATGTATGCATGTTACTATTATACGGGTGTGTACGCAAGGCGGTGAGAAATTGTGTGTACTTGCTTCGCACTTCTGGGGGTCATCCGAAGGACTCCTACAAATCCGGTGCCAATGGTGCGGAGAGGGGCAGGGAGATAATGTTGTAGGGTTGGCGTCATGGACGCAGGACTTTCGTGCGGAAACGCACCGTGAAGAACCAGGGGAACGCGCCGCTGAACCTCGCGCTTCACCGATCTGCCGAACTGCTCGAGAAGGGATGCAGGCTTCCCAACCAATTTCCGCCAGCGCCAGTAGGGTTATGGCCACATGCCACAGCAGGGTGGTGATCGTGGTCGGCGATTTGTGCCGGCACGCAACATCGCCAGGCCGTCGAAATGTACTGTGTGTGTATTTCGGGCATCCATAATTTTCCCGGCCCCGCCCTGGACAGGCCTGGCAATAGTGAAACCCTTGCAGCGTGCGTCTCTACGACGGCCGTTTGGGCAGCGATCCAGCAGTTACGGTAAGCCTTGGGCAGGCGACCCTTTCATGGTCATGTGCAGATCTGTCGCCATCAAGCTAATTGCCGAAGCATTCCGGAACACTAATTGAAGGCGAGTGATGCAATTTGCAACACGATATGGTAGTTTGTATTTCGCCCCCGGGACAGGCCTGGCAATATTGAAGCCCTTGCAGCGTCTCTACGACGGCCGCGATCGAAATACGGAAAGCCTTGGATAGGCGACGCTTTGTTTATAGTCATCAAGCAAATTGTCGAATCATCCCGCAAGACCAAATGTGGGCCAGCGGGCATTACATTCTCAAGCGCCCAACGTACCCCCTATCCGCGCGCCTCTGCTTATTTACATGCGCGCCCCTTCCCACTGCTAGACTTGGTACTCGGGCTTGAGCTGGTACTTCATCTTGTTGTCCCCCGACTTGTTGAGCACCGCCACCTCCAGCAGCACCTCCTTCAGCCACACCGACGGCTGGTCCGTCTCCTCCACCAGCTCCGAGAATCCCCAGAACGGCTTGCGCTCAAAGCAGCGGAACAGCAGCTTCTCCAGGCTGTCCTTGTCCATGCGCACACGCTTGAGGTCGGAGGGGCGCTGCCCGCGCGGGGCCTCGCTCTACACAAACAATACGGGGGGGGGGGGGGGGGGGGGGGGGGGTCAGCGAACCAATGAGGAGGACTACTCAAGCATAGACTAGGGTCCATTGTTTAGGGTCAGGATTCAGGCTGTTAAGGTCAGGAGGGTTTTCAATAGGGTCCGTGCAGTTGTGCGACCCAGAACACATGAAGCCGAAGTGCCCAAATCCTGAGATTCCTCGAGACCTAAACCCCTCAGCACCATGGTGATAAACCCTATACATGCTCCCGTAACCCTGTTAATGCCCTATGTTGCCCCATCCCAATGCGCAGGATGGCGGCCGAGATATACAATATGCCAACGTGGGCAGTAACACAACGCGCTGAATCTGCACACATGTAGCATTCATTCATCCATTTGCTTGTCTGTTGGCGTAGCTTGACAGGAGGAAAGGTGGGGGGGGGGGGGGGGGGGGGCGGGCGCTCGCACCGGCCGCTTGCCGCTGTACTTGGGCAGGTGCACCATCCGCCCGCGCGGGTCGTCGATCGTCTGCATCTTGCGCGTCTTGTGCGTCGCCGTCTCGTAGCGCGCGCGAGACAGCTTGCAGTACTTTGGGTCGATGTCCACCTTGCCCTGCGAGCGGCGCGGGCCGGCATGGATGGAGGGGAGGGGAGGGGAGGGGAGGGGTGCGCATCCGCATCATTCAGAGTCATGGGACCGAGGGATGGCACGACATGCCACTTGGATGAGGGGCGTACGAGCGTCGTGCGGTGAGCATGCACGAGCGAGTGTTTGGACGGTGTGCATGTGAAGGTAACGAACAGTCTCCTGGCGTGGTTGTAATCGAAGGTTTGTGGCGCGTCCGGGCATGCAGGGTATACTGAGTTTGGAAACCCCAACACGCGGAATAGTTGCGACACGTGTGGGAGCGCAGCAATGCCCCCCACCCTGCGCATCCGCCCGCTCCATTGAGGGCGTGTAACCTACCTGGATGAATGGACGTCATGCATAGGAGTGACACACACACACACACACACACACACACACACACACACACATGTATATGTAAGTATGACGCATTATCAGTGTGCTATCTACCAGGACATTGTTCCTACATAGACTATCATAATAGTTCAGTCATGTTATATGACATGACCAAATGCTCATCAAGCGCAGCCCCGGGGAACCGACACGGGGGCATCACAGCGGGCGGGCTCCACCCCGTGCCCGCCGCACCACCACCACACACACCACCCCGCACACCAACGCCGCCCGCACGCACCCACTTGGTCTCCCATGCGTTTTTCGCCTCCATGTTGCGCTGCGGGCGGAACTCGAAGCGCTGCGCCACTTTGCCCGTTATGCCTGCGCAGCCACGTGCCGGCGGCTGAGTGGGCACACGCTCTTCCTCTCTCGGCCCCCGGCCATTGTTGGGGTGCAGGAGGCTGCAGGGGGGCGCGCACTGCAATGCCCGTCCTCCTCCGAGTTGGAGAAGACATGTGTGTCGCCCTGCCCGCCGCCGCTGAGCGCCACCACCTGCAGCCGCCAGGGCCCGAGAGGGGCAGGCAGGGGTACAGTTGACAGACGTAAGCTAGGAGGCCTGGGGGAGAGTGCGTTGGGTGGGGGGGGGGGGGGGGGGGGGGGGGGGGAATTGATGGGCATGCGCGCGGACTGCCCCACCTGGTACTCCGCCGGCAGCCCCTCAGCCGCCGCCGCCGCCGCCGGTAACTTGAAGGACACGGGAGCCTAGGAGCAACCCGGACGGGGGGAGGGGAGAAGGGGGGGGGTGGAGGCACAGGGAGGTCGTGGACTGAGCATTCAAAGGAATACAGGCCGGCGCTTTCGGAGGAAGGCGGGCAGCCCGCGGACGAGTGCCGGCTTTAATTCATTATTTAAATCAATTTCCTCCGGATAATGCCGAGGTATGGATTAGATGCCGGGCAGTGGCCGAGCAGCAGTCATGGCGAGCGAGAAGGCCGAGTGAGGCGCACCACTTGCTGCAGTGACCCCGCGCCGCCGGAGGCGCTCATGGCGCCCAGCACCGCGCCGGGGCCGCCCTCCTCGGCCGCCTTGGCCCAGCGTGCGGCCAGGAACTTGGGCACCTGCGCACCGCCGCCGTTCGCGCGAAGCAACCGCGCCCAGCACCAGTATGTCTCAGAATGTATTTCTACCACAAAACATAATGATGGCTGGTAGTGAGAGCCGCCTTCCGCTTTGCCGCCCCCCCCCCCCCCCCCCCCGCTTCGCCCCGATGCACCAATCCGCCCCGCCCGCGCACCTTGACTAGCCAAATTGGGTTTTCTGCAGCCTCCGTCTCCAGGTGCTGGTCCGCCATGCTCACGGGGAATGTCGGGACGAGGGGGTGGGGGGTCTCCTCCGCAGTAGTCCCCAGTGCCGCTGGCGGGGGGAAAGGTACCTTTTCAATGAAAATAAAAGGAATAACAAGCGGTCGAATAACCCGGGAGGGCTACCCGCTGGCCCGCGCGAAGGATGAAGACAGTCTCGGCTCAGGGGAAGGGAGTTGCGCTGCGCAGTAGGGCCAACACTACTCGACCTTCTGCGGTAGGGTGCTCGATCTGGTGCAGTCGCATCAGTGGTTCAGTACTGCCTTCAGGGGTTCGTCGCCCCGCCCGCGCGCGCAGTCGCGTGGGTCCCCCAGCAGTTTTTTCCCGCCCCCGGGACAGGACTGGCACCAGTGAAACCCCCAGCTGTACTCGCTACTCGTGAGTACCAAGACCCGACATAGTTGCGCGCTGTTGTAGTCGCCAGTCATAGCGCACGCGCATGCAGGTGATGCGGCACAGGAATAAAAATCAAACGAAAGCGATGAACCTGCGCGGCGAGTTGTCGAACGGGTGCCATCAGCAGATATGATATAAATGACCGTAATATAGTAGTTCAGCGCATCGGCGGTGCATATGAGTACCTCGAGAATATGAGCTTTGTCCGCCATGGGAGCATACTATAGAGCATCAAAGCATCGTGAATAATATAGATTTTGATGGCCAATCCGAATCCGAATTATAAACGCTGGCAGCGGAATATAAAATAATGACAGGTGATTCGCCACCGGTTGTCGCCATATAAATGTGTCATACGATTAGTACTACTTACCTCATTACTGGTATGTTACACTACGCGTCAAAATAAATGGCAAACCCTAGTCGGAGTAGGGTTCGTGCTCATGTGCAATCGAAGCTCGATGCGAGTCGAGCGAGCAAGGCAGCCGTAGCAGCCTCAAACTGCCCGGCCAGCCGCTTCTCCAGGGCTTCCGCTTGGGCCGTCAGGCGTTTCTCCAATTCCGCGACAGATGCCGCCGTGGCGACGCCCGGGGCGTCGTCCGCTAAGGCGTCTTCCGGTACAGGGCGAGGGGGCATCCTGCTGTCGCGGGGTGGGGAAGGTGTAGCGTCTCGGGAGGCTGAGGCTCGGGTCCGAGTCGGCATAGAGTAAGCTGACACTCTGCTCGACTGCTAGAGTCGAGACTGCTTGCGCGAGCCGGTTGAGGCGAGCGCGAAGCAGAGAGTGCCTGTGCCCGAGGGTGGATCCCTCAGGTCATAGTGCTGGTGCGGGCCGGCAGGCCTTAGTCCGTGCGCCGACCTCGGGGGTCGTGCGCAGTACAACATAGCTAATGTACTGTAAACCTCTAGATGACTACATCTGACCATATAATAGGGGGGTGTTTTGGGTAGGAGTGTTGGCTACAAGCCCCATATTTTACATTGAATTGATTGGGCCTTGTACATTGAGATTTACGTAGATGTAAAAACCACACACGAATTTCGCGAGTCTTGAGTTTACATTAGCACAAATAATTATAAAAATATTCCTAGGCGCCAAAGTGTGGCGGGTCTTTGGCATGGCTCTGTAGCAATCGACTGCCCATCCATGTGCTGCCGACCCCGCATCGCGTCTTCTTGCCGCTCGTAATGGGCGCGTACATTGACGTTACACAATTGTTACACGTGTCGCGATGCACGTACTCGCGTAGGCGGCCATTCTTTGTGTAACGAGACAGCGAAAATTTTGGCAACCGATGCATGTGGTAGCGCACGACTACCTCTACACGGTGGGGCAAAGCATGTATCCAACTCTTACGGCGCGCGCCGCAAGCGCGCGCCGTAAGAGCACCTTAAAAACCCCTTAAGTCCAAATCCGTCATAGATGTCATATATTTCCACCTAAATTCTACGATTTGAGCAATTGTTTTCGGACATTTCGGGTTAGGTAAACACCGGCAGGTCATCGCGCGTCCCATATTCGCGGGGTTTTCGTAATGGTTTCGGAATCGCAAAATACTCGCCAACTACCCCGGAGTACCGTTTGCTTACCATTAATTTTGAAGCGTAGTGTAGTCACATGAGCTAGCTGCAAAAGGCGATCAGGAAACCACCCGAAAAGGCAAAAGATAACGTCCACTATAGCAATTGTGCGGTGGAACAGCAGCAACAGCACCATGCATAAGAGGGTGCGGAATGAGCACGGGCAGACGCATCAGACTTGGCCGTCTGCACTCCGGTAGAGAGAATGCCGCCAAGGTATCATGAACGCAAGCTGAGACTCGCTGCAACAACCCCCGCTGCGTTCGCGACAGGTGATGACGGAACTCAACAAGCTGGCTGGCAACAAAGTTTCGAAGAGCCTGGACGGACTGACCACGAAGGAAGCATGAAGTCGGGGCGGAAGGACCGCCAGGGAAGTTGCGCACAACAAGTAACACCGCGAATCAAAATGTAGACCACCGTACGTTAAAGTGGATTTTCCGAGGCGGCCGCGGTCCTCAAGCACAAAAGGGTAGTACCGGTGAACACCCTGCATTGGGGCGGAAGACGCCCGGTCGCCGCCGCCAGCTTACTGTGCTCCGCCTCGGTCGACGCGATCCCCAAGGTGCACCAGCGGGGGTTGTATTAATGGTCATATTGAGAATTATAGAGGTTTGAATTGCACGGGGCTAAGTACGACGGGTGTTACTCGACGTTGCAAATTCCGCCGTACGCGGCTAGGACGCTACTGCCGCGTGCCCACCTCCGTCCCTCACCCCTATATGACGCCCCACGACGCGGCGGTGTCTCCACCTTCTGCCTTTGCGCCAGCTTTCAGCTAGCGCTACGGCATCGAGACTCTCGCAGTCTCGCAAGGTGACACACGATCTCAACGACGCTCGAAGCCAGCCGCTCGCCGCGACTGCAATAACGACAGCATGCCGTACTATGGACGACACGCGGTTGCCTGACGACATGTACGATTCGGAGGGGTGCGGTGGAGGCAACGCCGCGAGTTCAAGTGACACCGCTAGCCCCACTGCGCTGGTGCAACGGATGTTGCTGCGACTCGACGAGCTAGAGTCTTGCACAATACATCTTCCATTCAACAACCACCGCCGCAGAAACCAATTCCCGCGACGCTAACCGACGGCCTCGAGGGTGACGAGGAGGAGGACGACCGTCCCCCGGTTTCCCTGCGAAATCTCTAGGCCACGCGTCGTTCATTGACCCGCGCGACATGATCAATTACCTGCCGCGGGCATACGCCGAGTCTATGCCCCCCGTAGGACTCACCAACCCCGGGCTGTGGAACCCACGCAACGACGAGTGATGGGGCCGCTACCTCACAGACGAGAAGAAGCACGCGACGCGAACGAGTATCGCCACATGCTGTGCTATGGGGTCTTTACTGCCTCCGCGCACGCGGTCCTCGCGGACGCTGTGGCAAGGTTTGGCGCGGAAAACGCCACCGCTCGCGACACCGCGGACGCCAACGACCTACTCGACTCCGCAATTCGCACGATCGCGACGTGTGGGCAGGCTACTGAAGATCGGCTCAACTACCTCCGGCGTTTCAACTGCAAGAAGGCGCTTCCCGGCGAGGAGCGGCGGGTCGCCGAGCGCCTTGTCTACTCCCGCTTCTTCGACACCACCGCCGCCGAGCGCTCCAACAATGGCGTCGACGGCCTCCTCAACGCCTTGGGCGACAAAACGACTCGAGGTCAGCCTCAACCAGGCGGCCAAGGCGCAGGCCGCCGCGCATTTCAAGGGCAGCGGCAGCGGAGGGAGCGGAGGCGGCAGCGGCGGCAACATCCGCATCAAGGAGCATGAGAATCGATACACATGATAGGTACTTGTGATACATGCTGCACACTATAGATATAAGAGCAACTATCATAGTTTAAATTTCAACATATACTACCGATTGTATATATTTTTATGTGTATTTTACATAATGTTAATATTACAATAATTATCATCTACATCATCAAGTAGACCCGTTGCATGAGTGTCGAATCCGCAGGAGAGCCGCAAGGATCAGTCGTAGTAGTTGCTACATTGTACAGCCCCGCATCCGCCGATCCGCCGACCCGGGGCCCGGCGCCCGTCGACGGACGGGCGGCGCGGCGGACCGGCGCCGTTCGTCCGGCGACGGAGGAACGACGGCGTCCGGGTCCGGTTAACGCGGCGGGTTCGGCGCTTCACGCCGTGCTCGCTTCGTAGACCTAACGAAAGGCGACAACCGGCCCGACCAACGGCGGCCGGGAGGCCGGGCCGCCGGCCGACCGGTACCCGTACCGTTACAGGGAGTCAAGCGCGACGACAATTTTGGTTTGCGCGGAATTATGACGGAATTTATAACGGATACAATTTCAATCTATCTAATAATCCATGCGAAACCGTTCGGAAAGTCGGCGACAAACTCACATACAGACTCACATACTCACCTCGTAATTAATATGGTGGGATTGATTTGATATTTGAATTTTGTCTCAACTTTGTTCCCGCGTAGTCGTTCATGCACATGCCAGCTATCTTTCATGCATTTTACTATCTTCTAGCCCGGAGTCACGAACCCGCCGAAGATCCACTAATTTAATAATGCGTAGCGTGCACAAGCCCTTTGAAGGCCAAATCCCTCATCTAACGGGCGAAACCCGCCTCCTTTGTATTTTCCTTTGTGATTTTTCTAATTTCCCTCCCAAGCCCTACCCGTACCCTATATTTCTCTCGCGGGCGTTCCTTGTGCATATTTTAAGAGCCCCATACAAATCCGCCAAGCTCCCGCCTCATGAGAACCGTGCCACATGCTATCCCGGTGGGTGCAACTATAGGGAGCCCCCACGGGCGCCCATTCCCCTTCCGCCGTCTCTTCCCGCTGCCACCAGTAGATTAGCTGCGACGCTCCGGCTGAGGCAGCCGAGGCGTCCCGCCGCCATCAACGCCGCCGGCGGTTTGGGGGCGGTCGGGTTCGCTGCGTGGCATGGATACCCAGCGCGCGGTTGGCCTCCTCCGGGGAGAGAAGGGGGCTCACTTGTGGCGCGTCATGGGTAGTCGCGCCGGTGATCCGAGTTGCCGCTTGCGCGGCACCCCCCTCAAAAACGACGGCCATTTGCTGCACTGTAATGCCTGCCGCCGGGCCTCCGCTCTCGGCGGGTTGCTCCGGCAGCGCGCCGCCCGCTCCATGTGGAGGATCACGGCCTTACTTAGTCGTATTTAGTCCATACGTTTTTGTCATGCTGGCCGGGCTCTTGGCCGTGGCTCACCGCCCTCGGCTCCTGTAGTAGGGCCTCGTGGCGGAGGTGGTCTTCCGACGACTCGTGTCCACGGACGACCGTCCTCGGGAGGCCGCCTGCCGGCGAGTCAATGTTGTTTGCGGCGTGGTTGCGTGGGCCCGCCGCCTTTGAGAGCGGCTGCCAGGAGATTCAAGGTCACTATAAGGCTCGCGCCGCCAGGGAAAGGACGGGCCGGGACAGCAAGGTGTCGGTTCTCGCGGTGTCGTCCGGAGTCGCCATCGCGGTTAGCGTAATCGTCGTAGGGTCTGGTTCGGCCTCCGCCTCCGGGAGGGAGGCAGCCAGCATGTTCTCGTTGAGCCCCGGGGGGTCCTCGTCCATACCGTTCTTAAGGTCTTAGTTCGAGCCTCCACCTGGGGTGGCGGCGGCCCGGCTGGGGCGTTCCTTAGGGCGCTACCCCCGGCGTCCGAGCTAGCGGACGCCGCGATTGTGTCGTAGTAGTCGTAGGCGAAGTGGCAACCGCCCGGAACGAGAAATTCGGGTGTGTATCCTTTTGGGTGGTTTTCAGCTCCAACCAGCCGCTGCCGTAGCTCTCTAGGGTTACCATGGTGAACATGATACGATGTTCCGCGTCGGCGGCCGGAGCGCGCAGCCAGGAGCTCCGGGCTTTGTTTACGAGTACTACATATATACTCGCGCGCCCGACCGAGTTGGCTTGCATACTAGGATGTACCGGCGCACGCGGCGCGATTTCGCCGGATGCCATCGCCAGCACGTTTCGCGCGCCCAGACAATCCGGGTTACTTAGGTCATGATGCTTCAGGTGACTCCGGATACGACGGGTTTGAATCGCTTAAATGCCAGCGAAGGCGACTCGAAGGCCACCACGTCACCGATCGTAGCGGTATCTGCCCCCACCATGACGGTTGTCTCGCCGCTAGGCCCCGAGGTCCGGAGGTCAAACGTGTTTGCCGCCGGGTGAGGCCGCCGGGTGAGGCCCTCGTCGGCTATATGGGTTGTAGGATCACTGCAATGCGCGTCTGCCCCGTGTTGCCTCGCTCGGTTGAAGCGATAATCGAGAGTCTGTCCCCGCTACTGCTCGCGCTTGCTCCTCCTCCGACGGGTGGATGAGCCGGCGATCGAGGCCAGAAAGCGGGAGCCGGCACTCTATGACATACCGGAAAGGTTTTCTTTTGCCGGCACGCTCTTTTGTGGTGTTGTTGCCGCCGGCCGCTGCGCCTTGCCGATCACCGATAACATGTAGTCGCCACTCTATGCCGCCCATGTGACCGGGGATGCAGAGGAGGGGCGTTCTCCAAACAGGCCGCCAACGTCCGCGCCGTATGTGTCCACGGAGGCTAGCTCAACGCGGGAAAACGTAGCACGCAGCCGAGTCTTGGAGTCAGATAAACTTGATCTCCATCAACTCCAAAAGGGCAACTGGAGGCAAGCATGCCTACTCCGCGTCCGGGTCACGGTCGTCGATGTTATTATCGTGGTAGGTCCACGCTACGCTCGTGGCGTCGTGCAGTGTGGCCTCCAACTCATGTGGCTCAACTCCCCCTAGTCCCTTTGACTCGTAGGGCTCCAGTAGAGTATCGGCAAGGTGCCGGGTGATGTCTTCCCCCGTGCGTGAGGCCCGACAACCGCATGCTGTCAAACTACACGACGTGGCGGGGTAGTCGTTCGATGTCGTCCATCGTGTCCTCCGAGTCTACTCGGGGATGTAGGAGCGGGAGCTTGTTATGGTCGAGGAGCAGCTCCGACAGAGATGTCCCTTCGACGGCACGCCGCAGAAGGACCTGTCGGGTGTCCTCGCGCTACAACTGTAGTTTAAAAGCATGGAGTGGTCGCACGATAGTATGATACTGCTACTATCTCTTCGGCGGATTCGAAAGAATACAGCGTACCTCTCTAGCCATACTAGCCACAAAATCGCGCAATTCACATGCCTCGTAGCCATGTATAGGATGAGGAAACTGGGACACTGGTATTTCAGTGCGCATATACCGTACGAACAGAAACGGTGTGCGGACAAATGATAATGTTATTTATTCCCCACCCCGTGAGAGAAGAGGAAATTGCTCTGTTTGAATGCAGATAAATATGTTGAAATACAGCGCGAATACATCCCGAATAATCCGACCCGAAGGTGCAAAACAAATTTAAATATTGTTGGCTTTGCGAGTCGTATTAAGGTACGGTATATACCATTTATTAGAGACTTTCCCACGCCAGAATATGACCCAGATTCCCCAATTGATGACAATACACCCAGTGGCTACCGAGTATACTTGCGGTAGGTCGCCGCCGAGTGCCATTGAATGCATCCAATGATATTTCCATATATTTGCACAAGTCAACAAGGACGCGCCCCCTGCGTAATCTGTGGATTCTGTTGATATTCTGCTGTATGGGTGTTCCTCCGGGGGCGGCGGGGGTAAGACTTTGTGGGGGAGTGTGCATACCGGATCGGTAGTGCAGTACCGTAGTAGAGTGCGCGCGCTAGATACTACAGCATTAGTGCACGTCGGCAGTGTATTCATCGACGAAGATCAATCACTATTGTCGTAGTAGTCACCACACACACACACACACACACACGCACCACACACACGCACAGTGTATACATGTTATACATTTTTATATTTTGAAATACTACTGCTAGCTTATTTACTAGCACAGCTACATCAGATGAATAACATATATATTATAACACAGTGTATCCGATAATAATGATAACATCGTCGTCTGCGCCTCAGGCTAGCGCGCGCAGAAGGCGTAGCGTCGTCATCCGCCCTTGCCAGCCCCCATGTGCCGCTGACCGTTGAATTTTCATAATTGACAATTCTCTGGGAATGCAGCGGCGAACAGGAATGTATTGTACTACGACTCGTACTGCCCATCATAATGTTTCATTTATGATGTGCACATCATTTACAATTTTATAGCGACTACACATTATACGTGATCAGCACGACTTGCGCTTAGTCTAAATTGCATGACGATGGGGGCATGGGCCGATCTTACTACGCGGGATCCGACGCGGGCGCTTCTGACGTCAGAGGTCTAACATGCAAATGACTGAAGTGAATTCTAGACGAAATTCTGGCGGATATTAATAGCGCATATAAGAATTATATATGCGGTTGCATGCAAGCCTATTGGAGATTTGGAGCACATCTCTTTAAAAAGGGTTCCTATAGGTCGCCATAGTATTTTACTTCTTGGGTCATTGATTTGATACATTTTACTACTACTGCCACATACTGCATCATGCTGCTGGTGCTATCCAAAGGAATCGCACTACGTTGTAATTGAAAACGACAGGTGCTGCGCTTCTAATATGACGCGTATATTGATATTCAGGGTAACAATATAACTGATTGTATCATCTTTGGTATGCTGT